>ML800658.1:372015-387936 GCA_009831015.1 Picea engelmannii
GCCATGCATGGCGGGGAGTTCTAGTTAACTCACCAAAAGCTTCTCGTTCTGTCGGCAACTTTCCGTTTTTTGTGTTTTTTTAGGTATCCGCGGGCTGTAGTGGGCCTGCTAGCGGGTACCCGCGGGCTGTAGTGGGCCTTCTAGCGGGTACCCGCGGGCTGTAGTGGGCCTGCCAGCGGATGCTTTTTAAAAATGGAGTTTTTAGAAGAGTTGTTCAGCATGGCTTTGGCAATGAAGGGCAATGAGTTGGCCTGATGCCAGGTAAGCATATGTGGTGCAATTTAGGTTTATAACACTGCTACTTCATACGCTTCTCCAAAATCTATATCTCCTACGTACATGTCGCTGAGATTATCAAAACCCAAAGTTTTGACTCGGAACTCCTGCAACAACAAACATTTCCTGCTCAAAGCATTAGCCACTTTGTTAGCTGTACCCAAAATGTGTTTAATCACAAATGTGAAATTCTGCATATACTCAACCCATTTTGCATGTTTCTGATTCAAATTCTCCTGTTGAGTCACAAACTGTAATGCATGATTATCACTATACAATACAAATTCCTTTGGGATCAAGTAATGCCTCCACTTCTTCAGCACCTGTATGATAGCATACAATTCTTTATCATACGTGGAGTATTTCAGTTTCGCCTCATCCAACTTCTCACTGAAATATGCAATTGGTCTGTCCTCCTGACTCAAGACCGCTCCAATTGCAAACCCGCTTGCATCACACTTCACCTGAAATGTTTTTTGAAAATATGGCAACACCAACACTGGTTGCTCCATGATCTTTCGCTTCAACAGATTGAATCTCTCTTCAGCCTCTGCTGTCCAATGAAAAGACTTATGCCGCTTCTTCACCATGTCCATCATCGTTGCGCTAATTCCACTGAAATTCCTGATGAACTTCCGGTAGAAACTAGCTAAACCATGGAAACTCCTTACCTCGAACACATTTCTCGGTGATGGCCAATTCTTGATCACTTCCACCTTATCCGGATCCATCCTTAACTCATTAGCCAAAATAACAAAACCCAAGTAAATGAGCTCTGTCTTCATAAATGAAGATTTCTTCACATTGATCAACAGCTTCTCCTACTGTAGCCTCTTCATTACAATGGCCAAATGCCTCATGTGTTCAGCCACTGACTTACTGTAAATCAGTATGTCATCCAAATAAAAAATGACAAATTTTTCGATGAATTCCCTCAAGACTTCATTCATCAACCTCATAAATGTACTTGGCCCATTCGTCAATCCAAACAGCATGACTAGCCATTCATACAAACCTTCGTTGGTTTTGAAGGCTGTCTTCCGCTCATCGCCTTCTCTCATGCGAATCTTGTGGTATCCGCTTTTCAAATCTATCTTTGAAAAATAATTTGCCCCACTCAGGCAATCCATCAGATCATCCATTCTCGGCAGTGGAAACCTGTACCTGATGGTTATCTTATTGATTGCTCTTGAGTCAATACACATCCTCCAGCCTCCATCCTTCTTCGGACTGATTACCGTTGGAACAACACACAGACTCAAGCTTTCTCTGACCAATCCTTTTTCCATCAAATCCTGGACCTGCTTCTTGACCTCCTCATTTTCTTGCGGAATCAAAGTGTACGTGGCTTTATTCGAAAAACTAGCTCCTGGTATAAGGTCTATATGATGACTCACACTCCTCATCGGTGGCAACGAATGAGGTAATTCGTCCACTATGATGTCAGCGAACTCTTCCAGCAGTTCCTGAACCTCAACTGGTAAATCATCCACTTTTGTGCTAGTCAGAATAATCCTCGGCTTTTTGACCACAAAGAATTGTGGATCCTCCTTCTTCACCTCTGTAAGAAGTTCCTTCCCACTCATGAGAAGTACTATGTTGCTTACTTCTGGCTTCACCTCCTTATCCTTTATCGGTAGCAACCTATGGGTTCTCCCATTCTTCTCCAGGGTATATGTGTTCATTCTCCCATCATGAATCACATTTCTGTCATATTTCCATGGTCTACCCAACAATAGATGACATACATCCATGGGAATAACATCACATAAGATCTTATCATTATATCCACCTATCTTGAATTCAACCAAGCATTGTTTAGTAACAGTTACCTGGTGTCCCTTCTGTAGCCACGAAACTCTATATGGGCTTGGATGATCAGTCGTCTCTAGCTCCAGCTTTTCCACCATCTCTGTAGATACGAGATTATCCGTGCTACCGCTGTCAACAATGACCTTGCACACCCTATTCTTGGTCTTGCAAGTTGTTCTGAACAGTCTGGTCCTTTGAACCAAGCTTTCCACCTCCTTCTCAGGTGTCAAAAGAACTTTTCGCATCATAAGCGATCTTCTGCCTTCTGCATCTTCCACCTCAACATCATGCCTTTGCGCTTCAGTGATGTGAGCTTCTCCAGTATATTTCTTTTTCTCTGGACACTCGTAAGACTTGTTCCCATTCTTCCCACATGTAAAACATGTGATTACTCCACCTCGGCCTCTTCCTCTACCTCTGGTACGAGGAAAAGTATTTGCGTCAGCATAATCTCCTCACTGATCATTTTGTTGTCCTCTCTGCTCATCATGTGGCCCTCACTGTGAGGTTCCACCTCTTTCAACTTTACCCTGAGGTTTCTTCCATTCCTCTTTGGGCTTTTGGAATTTGTCCTGGGCAACTGCCTTACCTTTGGGCTGGCTCCTACCTCGGCCTCGCTTTCCTTTCTTTCGGCTCAACTTCTCCTCTGCTTTCAGAGCCAATTGATAAGCATCTTCCACAGTTCAGATGGTTAACATGCTTAGTTCATCCTGAATTTCATATCTCAGACCATTCAGATACCTGGAAAATTTCTCATCATCGCTCTCCCGATGACCTGCCCTGATGTTCAGTCGATAGAATTCCTCGGTGTATTCTTTCACTTTCATCAGCTTTTGTCTCAGGTTTTGCATTCGCCTGAACAATGTGATTTGGTAATCTCTCGGGATGAACTTCGCTTTCATATTCGCGATCATTCGATCCCAACTCTTGATCTTCTGCTTGCCTTTGCATCGTCTGTCAGCTTGTAGCTCGTCCCACCATAATGTTGCATGTCCTTTCAAGCGTGTGATAGCATGTCTGACCTTCTTATCCTCTTCGATATCCTCATAATCGAAGTAGGTGTCAAGAGCTCTAATCCAATCTAGTAGCTCCTCTGCATCCAGATTTCCTTCATAGACTGGAATGTCCATTTTTGCCTTTGCACCCATTCTGGAAATGGCTTTGATCAACCTCTCGGTTGATTCATCTTCTGCTGTGACATCTTCTTCATGTCCAACTTCCTCTTCAACTTCGGAATCACTAAGATCCCCTACACCAACTCCGCATCTCTGAGCTGTCTCCATGTCTTCAAGCCTTGCTCAGAGATCTCTCATCTGCCTTTCCATTTCTGGATTTGCTGTTGGCCTGCCTCTTCTTCTCACCTCCCTATCTTTTGGATCAGGTGATTTCCTTTCTCTTCTCGACGACATGGTGAAATCTCTTTCTCTGCTACAGAAAGAAAAGAACTTCCTGCTCTGATACCACTTGACGGCAACCACACTCCTCGGAGCACGACCTCTTCTCTAGGACCTTCTTTCTTATTGGCCTGAAGAACGTAAATGTTCTTCTATTCCCCTATTGGAAATATCTACCCACAAATTGCTTCTCGCGACTTCCCTCCTTCTGCTTGTCGGGAATTTGGAACACGCAACTTCGCGAGCTCACTGTCGATCACTATACTCTCGAGTCCCCGAGACCCGATGTGTTAGTCAATCGCTAGCTTTCTCCCTCCATTGTCGGGACTTCGGTCTATCACGTCTTTTCCACTCGCGACACCAAACGCTTGAGTTTCCAACCTCCGATACGCGATAAGCCGAAATGCCAAACTTCGCGATCTTGCTCCCTTGCGACTTCGCTACTCGTGAGGTCAAATAACTTCCACGTCGACTCCCGATGCCCGAGACGCTGAAACGATGATATCTTGCATCACCTGCTACGTCACCCTGTTGTGGCCCACACAATTTATGCAATCCGTCGGGACTTCGCTTCTCGCACTATCGCGATTTCCGTGGCCAAATATTCAATCCCTTTCTCGCAAAACCCCGATAGCCGATCTAGCGATGGATCCAACGGCCTGAATGGACTCGGATCAACGAATCTGCTCTTCTGAACTTCTAGCTTCTCTACACTTGCACTGTAACTCCCTAGCACCTCTGTGAGATCTGACGACTCACAGAAAACTCGTGGATTCTCCCCGGAGAATACTCACTGTCTATATTTTCTTATACAATCCCCGAAATGATGGAGTGTCTCTCCACGAAACTTATCACCCTGCGCACAAGCCCGTGACGATTCTTGCAACCCTTCAAGGTGCATATTTTCTTCACTATCCTTCAATGAATCTGAAGACCTATCCCTCCTAAGATTTCCATGACTTTAAGTCTTCTCAGGAAACCTTTTGCGTGCACTCCTTGCGGTAAATCTCCAACAACGTCTAAGTGTCAAAGCCTTCGATCCTGCGCACTCCTGCAGCAGAAATATTTCAATCCCTTTGCTCATAATCGCAACTCTGAGTCTTCGTCTAGCCTGCGCACGCCTTGCACAAATCTGGTGCCAAATCCGCACTTCTGAGGACGGATGAGAACAAAAGCTAACTCTGGTTGAACGTTTTTGTCAACACACTCCTTTCGGACACTTCGACTGCACTCCTTGCAGGAAGTCTCTGGCTCAAACAGAGAAACAATTGAAACTCATTCTCTCAGCCTCTCAAATTTCAGTTTAACCATAAAATCACATACACAACATATAAAAGAAAATGTATGACAGGAAGAAACCATTCATGAGCATAACATCAAATACACAGAGAATAACACAAGCCATGAATTTGAATCAAAAGCTCTTTCTATTAATTCAATGTCTGTACATGGGTGTTCTTCATACAGTTTGATGCATGCTCTTCTCTTCCTAAATACTCTCAATAATCAGGCTAATGTTACAAATGCACAATGAGGGTGTCTATATCCCGTTTCCCTCTTGTGCTCTAAATCTATCAAATCTAGAATTAAATTCCTATCTAACTGCATTAACTATAGTAAATGTCGACTATCTACCTAAGGACGAGAGTTATCCACTCAAGGTCCATTACAATACATAAGTACACTTCATTAAATCCACACATTAATGTTAGTGCAACAATATCAAGGTGTTTTCAAAATTTGTGCTGGCGCTGTCCAGCTGTCTTCCGCTCCGCGTTGGCTCGCTTGACGAGTTGGCGATGCTACTGCATCACTAAATCCCAAAAATCCCACAAAAAGGGCGAGATCCCATGATCTCCTCTTCACCTGGGCGCTCGGTCTTCGACCAACCTATCGAAGTCCCAAAAATGGTCAAACACAGCCAATGTTTCCACAAAACGTGGTCAAGGGCCAATAGACTCTTTTGGAGGAGATGGGGGATTTCCTAAACCAAGTTTTGTTGGGAAATTGATCAGATAATTGTCATATTATTCAAATCTCCTTAGTACATTTGAAATTTGATACAAAGGATTAGGTCTATAAATGAAATTTATTTCACTATCCTTATCTTTCCTTGATTGTATAGTCCTTTCAAGGATTGTAAATTTGATGGGGGGTTGACCAATTTCCTTGCTATGTGCTTTCGTTAAAACCCTATATAATTCAAGTTGCAGATCAATTATAATGATTTCTTTAGAAATAGTGGAATAAAAGGGTCGGTTTGAGATGATGACAGAAGGTTATATTGGGATTCTACCTCTCATAGAATTTTGATAATTTTAGGTGAATTGGACAACAAACCTTGTTTAAAAGATGAAGACCCATTGGTAGATTTAGGAATCCTCCTAGGAGATGATTTGGTACAAGATGGTTGTAATGGATTATCACCACAAGATGATCTATGAGCCATGCATGTCACTAGACCTTCCTTCTAGCACCAACTGTTGACAAGTGGGAAAATTCCCTCCTGCAATAGGGGACAACTACCCAATCACAAGTTCTTATTAGACTCATTTTCAATTGGAATGGTAGTTTCCAACCGAAATGCAGGCTTGGTTTTCCACTCAACAAGTTTTATCTTCAAAACAAGACTTAATCATTTGAGCTCTAATATAAATAATCCTAGATTTTGTAGAAAAGAAATCCTAACTATTGATCCTATCTCAATTGAGAGCAAAGTTTAATTATATGTGTAGATAGAATGATTGATTCTTTATATTTTAGAAGGAATTATTTATCTAAAGAATATTTGAGTACAATAACTATCGCTACTATAAATAGATGAAAACAATTGTATCTACACTTTACAATAATAGTTTCAAGATGAATTTAAGTCCCCTTTTAAAGCATAGTAATGAGAAATAGAAATCTCATAAACTAACTCCAAAAAAATGTTAATTCATCTAAAACACATTAAGAATAATGATAGCATGTAGATATTTTTTCCTAATAAATATAAACTTAATAATAGAACTGGAAGATTAAATAAAAGAAGGCATGATTATTGAATACTATTTTTAGAAGGAATTACTGAAGCAAATCAATTGTAAATGCATGTACATATATTACCATTAATTATAAGAATAATCTCAATGATAATTAGTATATCTTCTATTTGAAATTCAATCTTTTGATTAGTTCCAAGACTAAGGAAAAAAATCACATAAGACTTTGTTACCCCCCATTTCTAGGGGTAACTAAGGAGATGATGTCTCGAGGCTCGTAGGTTGAAGACATGGAGTACCAAGAACTATTTGGGTAGACAGATCCCCTCCTCTTACCACACATGTAATGTCCCCTTCTAATCTATCATGATGGATGATGACTCAATAGCCTATACAACTCCCATAGGAAGTATATTCAAAGAAGAAAAAGGGTTTCAAGGAGGTTTATTTAATGTCACGACTAGATGGGAGATGTTACATTCTAAAGTGAAATTAAGTAAAAATACAAATTATTAATTACTTAAACATTAAAAGTGACTTTTAATGTTTAATTAAATATTAAGAGGGAATAATGGTCATATTTGATTTGGTCAAAAAAGGGGAAAGATCTAGAAGGATTCGAAGAAGTATAAAGGAAGGGTATCACTTCACCTTCCTCATTATGATTTGATCTCTTGTTTTTTTTCTCTGAGAGACAAGTTTTCATTAGGGTTTGTAAAACCCATTCCATTGTTGGTTTAGTTTCAGTGGTGAAATATCCACCCTAGATAGACATAGGGGGAAATCCATCTGGGGTTTCTATTGAAGCTTCATCTCATTATTTTTCTACAGTTGGAAGTATCGATCTACCTAGGAGGAGGATGATCTCATTGTTTGTAGGTTCATGGCACTAATGAAGGGTTTCGTAGGGATCCCTTGAGGATTATGATTCATCCACCAATAGGTTTATAAGGGACATGTGTGTTTTGCGTCACTTGTTAAGGTCGTGGGGAATCATTCGAGGGGCCGATAAAATCAACAGTAGAGACATGGGGTTTTTTTCTTGTCCAAGAGGTCACAGGTTTAGTTAAGGGAGACACCTCCCATTTATTTATAGGTCGAGGGGTTTGAGGAATCCACTGGAGAATTTGGAGGAGGGTTGAGTCTATATTTTGATAGGTCTGTGGGGATGGGAAAGCCATGAGACATCTAGAGTGGTTGATCCAACTTGACAGAGGGTTTATCTAGTAAGAGGAGTTGTAGAATCATTTCTAGGTTCATTTTCTTATTGTATGTTGTTGTAGCTGCCATAGAAGCCAATGGGAGTTTGTATTGTTGTTTTAATTGGTTTATCCATGCATAATAAAATGCCAATATTGTCTCTCAGATTTTGGGTGTAATTTTTTGTTCAAAATTGTTGATACGATTTCATATCAATTGCTTGTAGAAGGTTACAGTCCATTTTACAACACCAATAATCCATGTTATTGCTAACTGTTTGACGAAACCACGGAACTAAAAATACTTAACATCACTAATATTATAACATATTTCTATTAGGGATATTACAATGGTATCAAATATGGTGATCTTACCATCTTGTGATTACATTGATGCCTAAAATATGGGGGCATGGAGGACAACCCATCCTAGGATGAGAGTCACCATAGGAAGAAGAACTAGAATTAAACCAATCAAATTTAGGGAAAGGAGAACACATGGGGGACCATCCTGAGCATCCATAAGAAACATGGGGGACAATCTTGAGGATCACAAGGACCTCTATATTATAATCATAGAAAATGAGTATCAAAAAATGACCAATGGGAAGAATCAATTAACGCAAATTCTAAAATAGCTCATTACCAACAACCATACAAATTAAAACCATGGAGGTTCCAATAGGAACCATGAAAATGGTAGCCACAGAGGAGGTATGAATCACGAAGAAGGTAGAAACGCCCACATTCTAGCATAAAGTATCCTATAGACAGGAAGCAGGAAAATACCTAGGATTTTATTGCTACCATTCCTTGAGGAGTATCCTATAGGAGCACATGTACAATAGGGGCTGGTTGACAAGGTCACTACCTAGTTCAGGGAGTATCAGGAGTTGGAGGAGGAAATCCAAGAAGATATGTCTTACCAAGACTACTGCAACCTTAGGATGAGGAACATGCCTAGGAAAACATAGAGCCAAAAAAAATTTGATCTTTTGTTCAAGTTGGGGAAGTTGGCTATTTCATCTTTTAATGGATTTGACAGGTGCACAGCTGGAGCATGGGTACATAAGTAGGACACTTGTTTCTAGATTAACCTAATGACACATGTGGAGGAAATTAAGTTTAACACACTTTACTTTGATGGAGAATATCATGAGTGGTGGTACCATGGGATAGTGACACTGGGGCACACCAACATCACTTCTTATGAGGATTTCAGCCAAACTTTGATGGACAGGTTGGATTAAAAGGATCCTAAGATCTATTTTAGGGATTTTGTGTAGTTAATACAAACAAGCACACCAGAAGCATACGTCATATAATTCCATAAGATGACGGTCATGGTGAAAAATGTCTCTGAGAAGAGGTTGGTGATGCTATTCACTGATGGATTAGATGAACCCTTGAGAGTGTGGGTGAAGGATTTTGTGCATACCACATTAAATGATTCCATCATGAAGACCTAGGACATGGAAGGCATAGTTCCCAAGAAGGAATCAATGAAGCCCTTTATTCCATAGAAGGGTCAAGTGACAAAGCCTCCTTATAAGACATGAATGGGGAAGGAATAGATGGATGAGGAGAATCCAAGAGAGCTAAGGAGGAAGAATATTTTCTACAGATGCAAAGAGTCATGCGAACTAGGTTATCGATGTATGGGAAAAGAGAAAGTACATTACATAGAGGTTCTTTTTGATGAGGATGAAAATGGCAAGGATGAGACAACTCACATACATGATAGTGGATAGAGTAGTGGCGAGGAAGAGCCACCTCATATTGAGGTTGTAGAGGAGAAGATGTTGCAAGGAGGGGTCAAGAGAGTGACCATTTCCACACTTTCAGGAGTCCCCAAATACTACACCTTCAGGGTCAGAGACATTTTGTAGGGTGATAAAGTTACAACACTGATTGATGGTGGGGCCACCCACAACTTCATTGATGCAACACTTGTTAATAGGAGACCTATTCCAAAACAGGACTTTGAGGGGTTCAACGTGGTGGTAGTAGATGGGTACAACATGACATATACTCATAGGATCATGGGATTGGTTGTGAAATTGGGAAACTATACATTGACCAATGATTTTTATGTGGTGTATTTGGAAGACACCCATGTGGTGTTAGGTGTCTAGTGGTTGTATTCTCTAGGAGATATCCACATGAACTATCGAGACATGAGGATGGAATTCAAGGACAAGGAAGGTTAGAGAATATTTTTGAGAGGTATGTCAATATGGGTTCCCAAGATTGTATCAAATAAAATCGTGGAGGCTATTTTTAAACACAAGGACATGGCTTGCACAAAAAAGTGATTAATCACCATGCATAAGCCATCACAGGATCAAAAACACTACTATCTGGACATATAGGCATTTCTTGGAAAAAATGACAGAGTGTTTGGGACATTACCAACAGGGAAAATACTTGACATAAGATTTCATCATTTCATTTTGTTAGAGGAAGGGGCAAAGCCCGTGATCACCACACCATACTATTAACACCATTAAATGTTTTATGTGAAATCAAGATTTTAGGACTTAGTGAGGTGATAAACTAGTTTGGAAGCTTGATAAACTAGGGAAGGGGATAAATATGGAAGGAAGAGGCTAAGGCTAGAAGGGGCGCTAAGGTGATGGGACCCGATACATCGCATATCGTGAGCTCTCCATATCGACAGTTGAGGATCATTTCAGGGGGAGAAACTATGTGAAGGGTAATTTTAGAAAGTGGGCCGGAATCTAACCCATGGTTTTTTGTTGGGGCTATGTGGCGCCACTAGGTGCATTTCAGGGTGAAAAGTGGGTTTCCCCAAACCACTTCCTCACGCCCCTGAAATTTGGAAAAGGTATAAAAGGGCATTTTTTATGTATTTTATTATTATTCTGAAAGACTGGACCATTTGAAACTTGGCGCGACCACCCTCGTTCAGCTGCAGCTCAATAGTTCACCAATTGAACACCATTTCCGCTCATTCACATGTATTTTTTCGTCGCATCCATGGATCCTATCATAACTTTAGTAACAGAACAAGAACCTGTGGTGAATGAAGAATCCCTAATTGACCGTTATTCACGAGTCTTTGATACTGAAATCACCATTTATCCCATCTTTGTGTCTAGAAGCAACCTTCCCAATAATGTAGGAAGGTGTATACCATTCCTTGAAGTAGTCAAGGCCTCCATAGTCCTATATGTTTTCGAAATCAATTTCCCTTTTCTCTAATTTATAGGTTGGTATGATGAACAATATTCACATGAAGAAAAGTTTGTCGTGAATAAACAAGGATCCAAGGTCATGTGTAGGGTAGAGAGCCTATCAATTCGAGATTCCCTTAGTATAACAGAGTATTTCTCCGCAATGTTTGAACCTTTTAATGAAGAAAATCTAATTAGGGTATACAGAGAATGTCCATCAAAGGTCCGATTTATATTTTTATAGACAATTGTCAAACTAGAACATCTTTCAGAAAATTTGTCTTTGACAATGAATGTGAGTATAATGGTTATTGAGGTCCAATGGGTCTGTTCCCTGTTGAGTCAGATTTTAGGTCTAGATAATGAAAAACATTTGGTCAAAGTCATGTTGGGTTTCCTGTTGACATTTTTTTAGTCAGAGTCTGGTCTGTTAGTCTGCATCAGTTTTGAATAATTCATAGCTGATAATATCCATAAACAACTAGTGAATTTTCTCTCTCTTAGGCATTTCAGATATTACACCTATTAGCACTCAAAATGGTCTTGTAAATTTTGAGTCACTTTCATTCGTTCGTGCTTAATTTGTCAATTTTCTCGATCATTTTCCATTATCCATATCTTCAATCTCCCCATCAATATTCCATTGATCATTTTGCCTAAGACTATTGTGATTCTCTCTCTTGACCTGCATTCCAAAAAGATTAACAATAAACTGTCATTTAGGTTAAATTTCTAGTTTTTTTTTATCTTTTTAGATTTTCAAATAAAAAATATATATATTTTTATTTGAATTTTTTCCAAAATTTATACTGTGGTGTGTGCTTAAGTGTCCTAAATTTATCCGAAGTCTAGTTAATCGAACAAAGCCACATTATATGTCGATACCTATCACACGCCAATGCATAAACCAACACATAAATCACACAAGACCAACACCAAGCGTCGATCATTTCCATTCCACACAACTCATCCAAATATATAGAGAGTTTTGGCATATATAAAGGTGACATTTAATAAATTCTTAGTGTATCTGGGATATGGGGTTTTGAGCCAAAATAAAAATATAACAAACTAAAAATTCTCCATGCCAGCTATCAAGATTTGACGAGCTTACAAGAGTTCAAATTTTTTCGTGCCGAATAAGCAGAGTTGTTGTCAACCAAGTGCTTGCAGGTTTAAATGTATCAAATGTATATGCCAAGTGTTTTCAAAGATGTATATAGAGACGAAGATCTAGAATGATCGCAGTTGCTATTAATAAGGATAAGAACATAAAATATGCAGTCAATTGGGATGTTTCCTGTGTTTTGGATCTAACAAAGTAGGTTTGAATCATCTCGACTCCATTGAGAATGAGGATAGCAGTAACAGATAATATCTGGACATATGGTGATGAGATAGACAACTCGGAAATGACATATGTGAATTTTCTTCTAAATCTTGAACGTGAATACTTGGGGAAATCAACGAGCATAGCTCTAGAGGGTATTTTAAGCATATGGAGCCAGAGTTATTTGGTTTTTCATGTCATGTAGAATATTTCTTTGCTTCCAAGTCACTCCTTTGCAAAACGAGTTGTTGTTGAACTCATAAAGACCAGTACAAATGACATGACACTGGCTATTGGTGATGGAACAAATGATGTTTCTATGATTCAGATGGCAGATGTTGAAAAGTTTGAAGTCACATAGGTGGAGAGGTCATGCTACATCCAAACGCTCAGTAAATCAATATCAGTAGCAACAATGGAGAGATTGCAAAGGATATTTGCAGGTGCAAGGGGCATGGGACCGCCCTCTTCTAATGACCCCATGCTCGATTCATTTGAGCAGGTTTACATTTCTTCGCTTTCTCTCCTCAAAATGATCAAACACAGTAGAGATGGAGTGCCTATGGAGGTCATGGGGTTTATGCTTGGTGAGTTTGTTGACCAATACATAGTTCAAGTTGTGGATGTGTTTGCCATGACACAAAATGGTACTAGAGTCAGTGTAGAGGCAGTTGATCATGTTTTCCAAACAAATATTCTTGACATGCTTGAGCAGACTGGTGGGAAAAAGATGGTTGTAGGCTAGTTCCATTCACATACAAGTTTTGGTTGTTGGTTTTCAGGTGTTAATATAAATACGCAACAGAGTTTTGAAGCTCTTATAAAATGACTTCAGAAGATATTAGTGGGTATATTAGCACCTACAGTCACAGAAAATGACTTCATAAAATATTTTGAAAATTTTAGTACAATACTTATGCCAGGATGTATGTTACCCTATCTCAATACCTCCTCAAGGACTTGAAATAGTTCAGTTGTCACCAGAAACTAAAAAATATATTACACTCTTCATTTATTTACAGCAGCACATGAGAGGTGAAGGTGGAAGATGATATCACATAGTGATATAGAAATCAAGTAAAAATATATGATACAAATGTTGAGTAGTATCATAGTATTTGGAGACAACATCATAAGTTTAGAAGTCAAATATATCAAGCTACAAGTCCGTGTTCAGTCAAAGTTGCAAGTAGTTTTGTTCAAATTACTTTCTACATTTGTTTGTAGCAATTGTTGACCTTTTTACACTTACAATGCTAGAAACGAGGGATCTCCCTAACAAAGAGGAAGATAAGTTCTATTTGAACTATGTTTTGATTGAGGGAGACAATATATGAGTTCCTAACTGTCAGAGAAGCTTCCACCAGATGTATGCATCCTCCAACATACAGAGCAACTGTCGAAGACCACAAATTTTGGATAGGGTTTGACTCCTTTAAGATAGGATCTAATCCTATTATTTTGTAATTTGATTTGATCATAGGCTATTTTTAGCTTTTCGAATCCTTCTTCATGGGATATCAGTTATCAATGTAACGGCTATAAATCCAATGATCACATGATGAAAAGGGGAGGACTTTGGAGATTTGGCTACTATTCCTGTAATAGAAACATTTTGAATACATATTAAAACATGAGCTTCTTTCACTGTAGACTGTTTGGTTTTCAATCTTTTGTCTTTTCTTGTTTATGAGTAAATGTTATGTGAATTGATTATGTTTATCTAATGATAGATGATTGTCATCTCATCTCTTCATTGATAGACTAAGCTTATAATCCACTAGTACATATGAGCAAATTTGCGATGGTTTTTCGTTGATTTTGCCACACTTATCCATCTCAATTTCCACAAAAGCCAAGATTTTTTTTCGTCGGAATAATTTCGTCACTATATCTACGATCCAAGTGTTCGTGGAAACATCGACGAAAATAGCTCTCCACTTGTCACCACCTTCAATATCGATTAACCCTATGCATCGTCGAAATTACAATGAAATATCGTCGAAATAACAACGAAGAAATGTGGTAATTACGACGAAACTTCGTCGCAATTGGGACGAAAAGTTATGCCAAGCCAATAACCTACAATGCACATGTTGTATATGTGACAAATATTCGCGGCAAATTCCAACGAACTTGCGTCGATATTGCCATGATGACTTTAGGTTTTTAAAAAAAAATTACATCAAATATGGTATACCATATTGTATGCCATATTACAATGTAATATGGTAATGCCATATTACATTGTAATATGGCATCACTATTACATTGTAATATTGTAATATGGCATTACTATTACATTGTAATATTATAATATTCTAATATATTGTAATATATATATATATATCCCCTACAAATAATCAAGGCACTAATCAACCAAATATTGTAAGCATGTGTTATCATGAAGTTGGATTAGAAGTAAGGATACCAATATCACAATATACACAAAGAATAATTTGGAATATTACTTTAAAAAAAACACATGGATTGCATGAGTGAGTCATTATGCGAGTTATATTACACAATACTATGACAACACTTATAATATTTATGGATGATATCTTAAGACCATTTCTCGAACTTGTTTATTGTAGCCTCCTTGGAGTAACAACACAAAATTCGAAGGAGAAAGTATAGTTACAACATAGTGTTGCAGCAGAGTTACAGCATAGTTATAGTGAGTTGCAGCAGAGTTACAGAAAGTGTTGCAGCAGAGTTATAGTGAGTTGTAGCAGAGTAATAGTGAGTAATAGCAAGTGGAGTAACAACACAAAATTCGAAGGAGAAAGTACAGTTATAGCATAGTGTTGCAGCAGAGTTACAACATAGTTATAGTGAGTTGCAACAGAGTTACAGAAAGTGTTGCAGCAGAGTTATAAAGAGTTGCAACAGAGTAATAGTGAGTAACAACAAGTGGAGTAACAACACAAAATTCGAAGGAGAAAGTACAGTTACAACATAGTGTTGCAGCAGAGTTACAACATAGTTATAGTGAGTCACAACAGAGTTATAGCGAGTTGCAATAGAGTAATTTAATTGAACCAAGGTAATTCATGGGGTTAGCAAATTATTTAGGAATGAAGTGTCTCTTCAATGCACATTAGAAAAGGCAAGTATAACCTTTCAATTCATTGCAATTGAAAACCAAGTAATTGAAGCTTTGACTTGAAAGAATTGTAATGCATCAATATTAAATCTAATGAAACTTGAAATTTCATTTGAAATCAAAGCAAATTTCACATGATACACAATGGCCAAACCTTTCATACAATGAAGGAGTTGGATAACATAACACTTGAAACTTTTGTTGGTGCAATCATAATATACCCAAATAAGATAAGACATTGTACATCATAGTTTAGGCATTGAAGTACTACATGAATTATTTGTTAGGAAAACATAAAAAAATTAACTCAAATCATAAGCTTTTATAATCCTTGTCAATTGATCCAAGTCACAACAAAGCCCAAACATCATGTGAATGGTATCCTGCAACATTTTGATTCGGTAATCAAGTATGATAAATATATATATATAACCACATGGTCAATTTCCTTTAAGACCTTTCATGTTTTTATTTGATCATAGCTCTAAAGTTAAACTCTTATGTACTTGAAGAATATAAGGGATTACCTACATCTAGCTCAAATTTTGGCAAATGGTTAAAACCTTACAAAACTTGTATATATATGCAAGTATTGAGTCTTTGAGATGATTGTAGGCTTG
>ML800658.1:401041-475071 GCA_009831015.1 Picea engelmannii
ATACCCTTTTCCATAGAATATACTAACTATATCCAAAAACCAAAGACATGAAATATGGTATAACTACACATATTATATAAATATATTATCAAGGAAAAAATAAGCTAAATGCAATTTGGACATTTGAAAAAAAAATTACTAGTAAAATGAGCACATCAATAAAAAATAGCATACTAACCTTGCAAGTTCAAAATCCGAGGTATGTAGATCGAGAATTGGATTTGTTCAACCGGTGGGTGATGGAAAAAATAAACAGCTCAAACAAAAGTGAAGAACAATGTCGCAACTATAGCAACTGTGTCGCAAAGTCTCTTAAAGTCACGTATATATAGATAAAATAGTCAACTAGTCGTTAACACCGATCAATGAGATAGACAAAATTTCCGTCGCTATTGCCACGAAAGTTTGTCGCTATAGCGACGAAAATCCCGAATAGGTTAAATTAATATTTGCATCGATATTGCGAAGAAATTTTGTGGCAGTAGCGATGAAAATCCCACCCTATTTAAAAAAAAATATTAGACTAGTGGAAGCGTGGAAAATTTTCGTGGAATAATCCGCCCATATGTAGTAGTGAGAAAAAATTTATTGTCATAGTTGATCATTCACATGTGGAATTGGGTATATGGGATTCTATTGATGTGATAAGTCTTCTCCATATTTTCATACCTTGATTAAACTTTTGAATACGTATAGTTGAAAGCCTTATGTATTTGAGTGAATTCATATGTATTTTGATTGAATAAGAGAACAATAGTCATCCAACTTGATCCACTTTTATATAGATTGAACATTTGATTAAGTTACCAGGCTCTTTTGAATTACAACCTAGAAAGACTCCTGTAGGGATAACGCATTGATATACCATCATCAACCAATTGTAACCAGATCCACTCAAATGGATACAAAAACCATCACCAAACCATGTACATCAACTATGTACATCGACCATCAACCATGTACATCAATCATAAACCATGTACCTAAACTTGTACCATGCCACATACATGAACCATGTACCGAAACTTGTACCATACCATGTACATAAACCATGTACCAAAACATGTACCATACCATATACATCAATCATGTACATAAATCATATACCATAACCTATACCATACCATGCTTCAACCATGTACCATACCAAGTACATCAACCATGTACCATATCATTTACATCAGCCATGTATCAAACCTATACCATATCAGGCATGAACCATATACCATGTCACTCATGATATGTATCAATCATGCCATACAACATGTACCATAAGATATCATCAATGAATTGCCTCAAGCATAA
Organism: Picea engelmannii; assembly: GCA_009831015.1. Classification (NCBI taxonomy): domain Eukaryota; kingdom Viridiplantae; phylum Streptophyta; class Pinopsida; order Pinales; family Pinaceae; genus Picea; species Picea engelmannii. The sequence goes on from ML800658.1 coordinate 402,347, forward strand.
AAAAGGTAGCAAAGATACAAAGATACCAATATATCCAAGATATGCCTCTAATCAGTGTATCACAACATCACTAAGGTGTACCTTAACATGTAACAACATCACCAAGACATTCCTTATGCATGTACCACAACATCCAATGCATGTACCTCAAACCTGTGCCATAACCTCATCAAGAAGTTCCTCAAACATGCATAAATATCACCAAGAAATGCACCTCATATATGCACCAAAATATGTCTCACACCATCCACCAAAGATGTGCCTCAATCATATACCATTTCCTCAACAAGATACCAAAGGCATGACCATCACATCACCAACATGTAACCAAGATGTACCTCAAACCATGTGCCTCAAGTATGTGCCAACATTCATAAACCATGTACCAAGAGATACCATAAAACATGTGACAGATTACTCATGATATTCCTCAATCATATACCATACAACAAACCATATACCAAATATCCAATATGTGCCTCAAGGCATATACCAAAACTCACAATAACGTGCCTCAAGCATGTGAAAAACAATCCAAGATGCAAGCCTCAAAACACATAGAATAAAAAACCTTTATACCTATAGCTAACCTGATACACGAGATTTTTGAACTTGCACAGGAAAGATCTAGCTAGCAAATGGCATACACAGTTTGCAAAGAAAATATGAGAAAAGAAAAGCAGGAGAGAAAGAATGGAAGAAATCTCATTAACCAAATGAATGAATGATAATTTACACATGATATACTCTGTATAAATCAACTAATGCACATTAGAGGAGAATCCAATGCACCATAGTAGTCGTCTAGAGTGATATGGACACACACCAACAGTTACAGGAGTAAACTGCCACCTAGTCTAGTCTCTCAAGCAATTACGGTAGTTAACTACCACCTAGTCTGAGTTAACTAGTCTCTCAGTCTTCCGTTAACTGACTGAAACAAAGTGAAGTGAGGAGGAGATAAGGAAATCATGAGTAATGCGCTAATCTAGTGATAATCCCAAGGATAATGCGCATTAGTTGGTGATGATCCCGATGTTGCATGGTGATGATCCCAATGTGGCATCTAGACTCCATTCAACTAATCAAACTAAAGTGTGAATTGAAGAGAATATTCTCCTAGAGGAATATTCTCCCGAAAATATAGGAGACTAAATAATGACTAATAAACATAGGGAAAACCTTAAGAAAAATAAATCCTAGGTGTGTGTGAAGTATTGTTAGAGAAATTTCTATTTTAGACTTTAACACTAGTTCAATGGGAGTTAACTGACTAGTTTTATTTTAGACTTTCTAATATTAGACCATCACTATTATGCATGCATTCCTAATTATAGGATGTCATTGCCTATATAAGTGAACATCACTCACTCATTGATTAGACACTAATAGACATTGATTATCATTTTTCATTGTGTATCTCTCATCCTTTTCTTGATAAGCTTTGTTTGTGCATGCTTTAGCTAGATCTCCTGTGCAGGTTTCCATGAAACACTAACATGGTATCAGAGCTATGCTGCTTGGAGCAAGCCAGACAAGCCAAAGAATAAGAAAAATTGGAGTTTCGGCGAGTTAAATCCGTGGTCATACCTTTCAACAATTATTCCTTCCAAAATATTACGTTTTTGAGGAAATGACCCGCAAAGAAAGTAAATCAACCCATTTTGGAAGTGGGTTTTCAACCATTTGGATAGATTCTTCACTGTTTTCTCAGAAAGTAAGCCATAAGATAGCTTCCTGAAACTGATACGAATCCATGGTCGTACATTTCTATAGTGATTTCTCCCAAAATACTAAGTTTTGGAGGAAACGGCTCACGTGAGAAGTAAATCGACCCATTCTGGAAGTGGGTTTTCAACTGTTTGGCGAGATTCCTCACCATTTTTTCAGAAACTAAGCCACATGATCATCTCCTGAAACCGATACGGTTTTTCACTTCAAGTGCCCTTTTTTGTCATGATTTCTTAATTTTTCACTTACAGATTGAGAGTCAATTTTTAGGGGTTCTTAGAATAGTGGGAGAGATGGATAGGAAAACTATTATACATTCAAACTTGGTGGTAATCCTCACACCATACAATTGTTTTCAGTGGAATCCCAAGGTGAAATTTGAACTAAAAAAAAAAGGACTGTATAATTTGATGATGGTGACAGAAACAAAACCTACATCAATGCTTGAGAAGATGATATGGTAAAACCATAAGGATGAGGCCACAAGACTACTTCTTGAGTTAATATCCACTGATTTATGGTTTCATGTTACTGCATGCAAGACTCCAAATGAGATCTGGACCACCTTGGAAGGAATCTTTGGAAGGCAGGATGAGATGCGAGGTCATATGCTTGAGATAGAGTTGAATACCTTAGACCCTAAAATTTTTGATAATATAAAATATTTTTTTACTAATCTTAAATATTTTCTATTGAGATTGGGTGAATGCGGTATTGATAATTCTACACAAGAGAAACAACTTGTTCTAACAATATTGGCCAAGATAGGACTAGAATACATTGTATATGTCTCCAATTTCCATTCTGGCAAATGTCTTTTTGGAATAATTTGGAAAATGCCTACGTTGGCTCAGTTCATTGAGTATCTTACACAAGAGAATACAAAACTCATATAGATGGGCCTCATGAAATATCCCAAAGCACATGCACTCACCATGCAAAATGGAAAAGGGTCATCTAAATAGAATGGGAATGAGGGATATTCCAAACCCTTTAATGATTCTTCAAGTTCCAAAGACTCTTCAGATTCAAAGAAGAAGAATAAGGGACATCAGTGCACTTACTGCAATAAACTGAATCATGAAAAATCCACATGCATGAAGAAACATATCGATCTTATGGCACATGCACTTCAAAAAAACAACCTTGGAAACTTCATTCCAGAGGGAGTCAAGAAGCACAAGGAAGAAGATCACGATCCTACGAAAGGTAATCATCATGATTTGGTTGCAATTAATTCCTCATCTGATTCATTGATTATAGATTCCGGTGCATCCCATCATATGACAGCGAAAGATGAAGTTTTCTCTTCCTTGAGTCCATGCTCAAGACCCCCTATTCTCATGGGGGATGATACTCCAGTAGCAGTAGCAGGAGAAGGGAGAGTGGAAATCCACAATGACAGTTTTGAGAATGTTTTACATGTTCCAAAGATTTCTATGAATCTTCTCTCAATTTATCAGATCGCTCAAAAAGGTAAAAAGGTTGAATTTACATCAGATTTAGTTTCAGTAATTGACATGCATGACAATTCCATCATTGTAATTGGTGAGGTGGATCACAAGTTAAGGTTGTATAACTTCACACTAATTTTTCTAACGATGACTCATCTATTCTACTCACACATAAGGAGAGTACTTTTCATGCACCTCCAATGCAACATGCATATACTCTTGTTCTTCCATCAGTTTTAGACATCAAAGATGATTCCATACACTCAGATTTTGTACATGGAAATAAGCAAGTAGTACATCCAGATAAGAAGCCAATGCAAAAGATTCAATAGATGCCCAAGAAGGCACAGACCACACTTCAGGCAATAGAAAACCTTGCAGGGAATCCATTTGATTTGAGGAAGACTCGATCTCAACATGAGGAGCCTTCTCATGTACTTCCAGCTTCCAAACTTGCGATGCCCATGCATTTCTATATGGTTCAATCTACTAATCCATAGAACTACAAAAGGGTTGTGGGAAATCCTTTATGGAAATAAGCCATGCAGAAGGAGTATGAATCACTCCTACAGAACCAGACTTGGAATATGGTTCCACTTCCACCAGAAAGGAATATTTTCAGGTGTAGATGGGTCCACAGGATCAAGAGGTACAAGGCCCGATAGGTTTCCAAAGGACTTCATCAGATCCATAAATATTTTTACATCTTCACGAAGACTTTCAGTGAGTAGAATTTTCAGATTTTATGGGATCGTCTTGCAGTGAAGAACACAGTTCCCTAGCAGCTACCATTGTGTTCTTTTGATACATTATCTTTTGAGGGGGTTTTGTTCCCACATGGTTTTCCCTCTTTCCTCATTTTTATTCAGTGTTCATTAGTTGCATGGTACATGAGTACCTAAAATGGCCTAGTAGTCAAGACTCATTTTTTACTCCATAGTGATGTTCAGGGGGGTGTTGGAGAAATTTGTATTTTAGACTTTAACACTAGTTCAGTTGGAGTTAACTGACTAGTTATATTTTAGAATTTCTAATCTTATACCATCACTATTATGCATGCATTCCTAATTATAGGATTTCATTGTCTATATGAGTGAAGATCACTCACTCATTGATTAGAAAATAATAGACATTGATTCTCATTCTTCATTGTGTATCTTTCTTCCTTTTCTTGATAAGCTTTGTTTGTGCATGTTTTAGCTAGATCTCATGTGCAGGTTTCCATGAAACACTGACAAGTATCTCCAACACCCCCCTTGAACATCACTATGGTGAAAATAAAGAATGGGTCCTGACAATGAGGCCATGTTAGGTACCCAAATACAAAAGACACACTAAAAGAAATGAGGAAAGAGGGAAAACCTCATGGGAAAACCCCCCCTCAAAGTACAATTTATGTAAAACAAGGAATTGGCAATTGCTAGGCAATTGTGTCCTTCACTCTAAGATGATTACAAAGAGAGTGGAACTTATGCTCAGTGAAGGTCATGGTGAATATGTCTACAGTCTATTCTTCTGAAGGAAAGAACTGTAGGTTGATGATACCCTCGTGTACTAAGTCCCAGATGTATTGCATGTGGATATTGATGTGCTTCGTCCGCTTCCTTTGAACTGGATATCTACAAAACTTCAAAGAGCTCTGGTGTCACACCAGATGATGATCAGTCAATGAAACTGAATGCCTAACTCAATGAGAAAATGTTGTAGCCACATAGCCTGAATGGTTATGTTAACTACCCCTCTGTACTCTGTATCGATTGAATATAGAGCAATATCATCATGCTTCTTGCTCAACCAATAGATAGGCCTAGAACCAAGACTGAGTGAGTAACCAGATGTGGACTTGTGATCAATGTTATCGCCAACCCATTCAGAATTAGTGAACCCGATCAGGTCCAATGTAGATTTTTCTGCATAGTGAATCCCAAAGGTGATGGTTCCCTGTACGTATCAAAGGATACTCTTTGTAGCCTTTCAATGTAGCTCATGAGGCTCCTGCATGAACCTAGAGACTATTCCAACTGCATAAGAGAGGTCTTCTCTAGAGTGTGTGAGATACAACAAGATCCCAACTATATTTATGTACATTGTGTTGTGCATTATTGGAGTGTCCCCACCATCCTCAAGTATGACTCCTGATAAGAAAGGAGTCGGGGAAGACTTGCAGTCTATCATGTGAAATATCTCAAGTATATCTCATGCATACTTGGTCTGAGACCGTTTCATGCCTGATGCATCCTGACTAATCTCGATTCCATGGAAGAAACATAGCGGACCCATGTACGTAATTAAGAACCTGTCATGCAAAATCCTATTGACTATAGAAATCGCTGAAGTCGAGCAACTGGTGATCAAAAAATCATCAACATACAGAACTAGGAGTAGAAGTGAACCAGTCGTCCTAAGGATGTAAACATTTGGGTCTGACGTACAATGTACAAAGTTTTGTTGAAACATGTAGGAGTCCATATTGATCTACCATGCCCTCAGGGAATTCTTGAGGCCATAAAGAGACTTCTTTAATCGACAAACCAAAGATGAATCCTGCATAAATACCTGGGGCTACTCCATATAAATATCCTTAGAGAGATCTCCATGAAGAAATTAATTTGTCACGTCCATATGTTGGACTTCCCATCCTTTGGTTGCTTCAATGGTAAGTTCTGAACATATGGAATCCATCTTCGCTACTGGACTGAAGGTATTTTCATAGTTGTAGTGTCCCCAAGGCCGAGCCCCGATGTAAACCATGATCTGAAAGAGATTGTAAATATGTGTTATAGGCTGGTGAGCCAAGTTTTGTATAAGCCGGTAGGCTTATGTGTTTGATTAGGCCAGAGAGCCTAAGGTTTGAAGGCCAAGGGCCTGGATTTTGTATCTGTATGTATGCAACACATCAATAAAATATAAACACCGCCAGGTGCAGACTGACCACGATGAATGAGTGATGGGGGACTGAGCGTACACATAGTGGGAAAGGAACTAGGGGCTGGAAGGTGGGAAAGGGGATGAGTGATGAGCCTAGGGGCTTAAACCTGGAAATAATATTTTAATATTATTTCAAAAACCATGTGCATCATATGTTTTTATCCTAAGTCCTTTTGGAAGGCCACATGATTTCCCAAGTGGTGGGAGGAACGCGTGCTGGTGAATGCATGTAGTCCCATGGGTGACAAGTGTTAGCCCTGGTGCATGCAGATAAAACAGCCAAGATGAGCCGTGAAGGGGATGATTCCTCCTCGAGTCAACCCGACTGCCGGGAGCCAAAGTCGTAGGAGCCAGTCTGCAAGAGACCCTCGTGTAATTTTGAGACAGAAAAGAAAGCCTGTGTTTGTCCCGAAGAATACGTGTACACCCCTGTCCAGAAATGTGGAGTCTGTGTCTGGTTCTAATAAAACCCGGGAGCACATTTCATGAACATGAACCCTATGTTGGACTCGAGTGGAAGAATCCTTGTTTATTTGGAAAAAGCTGAGCTAACCTGTGCGTGGTGTCCCTGTTCCGAAAACACAACCATGAGATCATCCTGTGACTGCTGAACCGGTTTGGGAAGCCTTTGTCTGTTTTCCTAGTGGGTTGTTGTGGCCATGAAGTACTGGACTACGTGAGGCTTGTTGGCCTATGAGCAACTCTTTCTAGGTGAAAGAGTTTGCTGGGAAGCGGTTTCTTCCAGAGAGTGTCCAGCACCAGCTTCAGACTCTGAGACTTCCTGATCCAGCCTGTTGCCGAGACCCAGAGAGGAGGTTAGCACCGATGGACTGTGCATGTGAAGGTGTATACTCCCAGGTGGAACAGGCATGTGGGGAATGAGAGTCTGGTAGTAGTGGGCGTATGATGGCATCTTTGGGAAGAATCCTTCCAGATATTGCTGTGTTGTCTTCCCTGTAACCTCAGCCTAGCCTAGGATTCCTTGCCTTGGGGTGGAGCTCAGTCCCAGCTCGGGGGTGACCCACTGTTGAGCTGATGAACAGTGTGGTATAAGGCTAGGAGGTTCGTGGAAGGCCTGCACTTGGTTGGTGATTTCTACAGCTGTTAAAAGATAAGTATATGAACTATGTTTTGATCATGTTTGCATGACTGAGATGTTTATGTATCATGTTTTCTGTTGTGTATAGGAATTAAATGATAAGGCTAAATGCTTGGTTGAATATAATAGTAGTTCATATGTTTTACTCTAAGTTAAATGTATTATTTTGCTTGAATGCATGTGATTATATAATTCCAGTATGAGTTATGTAAAAGACCGTGTACAGACTGGTTAGGAGAGGTTTGAAAACCTCGGTAGTGTAAAAAGGTACACTAAAAATTGGTATCAGAGCCAGGTTTCGACACTGAGCCTAGATGGGCCAGTGGAGCAGTCTTTGGACTGGGAATGCGAGGGGAAATTGAGTCGGGACGACCAATTTTAGACCCTGGTTTGCTCCGAAGTGTTAAGGAGACACTTGACGAGTTTTATTAAGAACTCAGGAGGTTTAGCGGTGCAGTGAAACTGCAACCGATGTGGTCTACGGCCACGGGGAGACAAGTTTCTACACCAATGGTGTTAGAACCTTAGGATCCATTCGGGATGGAAGGCGAGCCCTCATGACCGTCGGATCAGGAAAAATGTGCGTAAGGATTAAAATTCCTTTGGAAATGGCAGAAGGGTGTGGAAATCGCGATATGAAAAATCCCAAGTTAGTTACAAACCAACTGAGCCGTCAGATCTCGGCCGGAAAACCCAACAGCCGTTGGATCTGCCGAGAGGTGTCTGAAGATTAAACCTCAGAAACTAGGGGCGAAAGCTCCGAAACAGATCTAAACCATCTGAAAAATGGAGGACACGTGTCGCGAGATCACCCATATCGGGGATTCGGACATCGGGGGTCAGAAGGGGAAGTCTTTCAACTTTGCGAGTGGCGAATTCGCGAGAGAATCGAGACTGTCCATCTGAGGAGGATAGTGTGGGCCATAGCGAGGCCGGTGAGTGGAATACAGGTGGCACGAAGCCTCAGGATCTCGCCGCGAGAAGTCCTGAAGTATTGGCATTAGGATTCGCAAGTCACGAAGTGCCGAGAGACGAGGTTCGTGTGGTCGCATGGCAGAGTATAAGGTGGGACCCACGTGGTCGACGGGTGGACATGCGTTTCCTAGAGATAGGAGTCGACACTCCGTTGAATTCTCGCATCTCGAGGGTTCGCGGAGTAGGAGGGTGAAAGCTCGACGATTCAATCGGTGAGGTTGCGAGGTTATGAGGTTTCGAGTAGTGGAAGTCCGTTGAGGGAGGAGTCAGCTCAGCGTTGACCTATCGCATCTCGGAAGATCGCAACGGGAGGCACAAGAGTTCGACTCACACACTCACGAAGGTGCGAGTTGTGAGAGGCGTTGACATTTAAACCTAGCCTACGGTTACATGTGGAGAGGGAACTAACAAAGAAAAGAGCCATACCTTTGTCGCATCTCGGGTATCAGAGGTTAGAGGAAATGAGTCGAGGGTCTTCGACTCACGAACTCACGAAATTGTGAGTTGCAAAAGGGTGACTTGGGTTTCGTATATTTAACCATCGTATCTTCGTGGACTGAGATTCCGAAGTTTCGAAACCCCATAAATTGCAGATCTAGACAGAGCTTAGAAAACTTTGTGAAGTTGAAATGTCTTTCGTTCTTGTTCATATTAGTTATAAATGCCGTGTATTGTTCCTGAAGTTTAATGGCCTGACAAATTTTGAATTTAATTGCACAGTGCGTGTGCAGAATTCAATGAAGGCCAAAACTCCAGTTAACCAACGCCGAGTATGGAATGGGAAAAGGTGATGATTGTCTCCGAAGCAGGAGACGAATGGGAAGGAAAGGATGTCAATATGGGAGTGGAAGGATCGAACTCCAATGGGCACGGAAAAGAGATGGGTAAGGAAGAACATATGATGCAACTCATCGAAAGATTGCAGAAAGATGCCCAGGCTCGCCTAGCTGATAGCCGAAAGCTCATGAAAGTCCGGGATCGACAGGGTGAATTCAATTTAAAATTGTTGAAGAGCCTGGAAAGAATAGAAAAGAAATTGGAAAAGGGGAGTGACAAAAGAAGATCAAGAAGTGTCAGAACACTTGAGGGGAGAAGGAGATCAAGGAGTGGTGACATACATTATCGTCTCTCCCCAAAGCATTCTGTCAAGGAGACACACAGTAGTTCAAGCCCGTCCCCTTCCAGAAGACACCGAAGATCGGGAAAAGATGAATTAAAAGGGGAAATGAAAAATATTAAGCCTCCAACATTCGATGGAGAACATAAGAAGGAAGAAGATGTCAAGACCTGGTTGCTTGGCATGAAGAAATACTTCCAACTGCAGAATTATGCCGCCCATGCAGAAGGAAGAATTGCAATGTACCAACTGAAAGGAAAAGCATCCATGTGGTGGGATCAGTTTGTGCAGGTGAAACACCTCAGAGAGAAAGAGGTCACTTGGAAGGAATTTAAGAGGTATTTCGAGAAGAAATACCTGACTAAAAGATACTATGACAGAAAGATGAAGGAGTTCTTTGAACTCAAGTTGGGTAGTATGACCATTGATGAGTATGAACGAAGTTTTCTGGAACTACTGAAGTATGTTCCATTCATCAAAGATGAGGCTGTTAAAATTCATAGGTATCTGAGTGGACTTCCACCTTCCATTGGTGACAAGATTCAATATGATGATCCTAAGACCATGGAAGAAACCATAAGAAGGGAGAAATGCCTATACAAACAGCAAAGAGAAAAACCTACCTTTCGGAAGGCTTGGGATAACCAGAAGAGGTTTAGGAAAGAAGAGAGGCAGAAGGGAGACAAGCCTTCATTTTTCCGAAACAGTCGTCAGGAACAACCATCATTTAGAGAGCCGAGAAGGACTGAGGAGGGCGCACAAAGACAGAGACAGACACCCATTCAGTGTTGGGGCTATCAAGGAAACCACAAGTACAGAGATTGTCCCCATAAAAATGGTAAGGCGAGAATTGTACATACTGTTCAGCAAGCTAAAACAGTGGAGGATATGGGCAGCAGAATGTCGAGGATCTACGCAGCCCTAGACAACAAGCAAGCATAATTTCAATCGCACGTGATTGAAGTGGAAGGTATGATTAACAACCGACCCCTTGTTATTTTAATTGATTCAGGGGCTATCCATAGTTATGTAGATCCTAGAGTGGTGGAGAGTTTGCATCTAACGAGAAGAAAACATGAGAAGTCTTGGTTAGTATAGTTAGCCACAGGGACCAAGAGGAAGGTCATTGAATTGGTTAAGTCCTTCTCAGTGGACATGAAAGAAATGAGCACTAAGGCTGAATTGAACATTCTGCCTTTAGGTTCCTATGATTACTTAATTGGGATGGACTGGTTGGACCAGCATCATGCCCTTCTGGATTTTCGTAAAAAGAGATTTACATGTCTGGACGAAGAAGGAAACCAGGTAACAGTCCAAGGAATTCCCAGAGCTGTGGCTGTTAGAGAAATCTCAGCCATGCAGCTGAAGAAATGTTACCGGAAAGGCTATCAATTATTTGAAGCCCGGGTGGAAGAAGTATTCCAAAATGTGGTCTCGAATCTGGAAGACCACAGGGTGCTCAAAGAATTTGAGGATGTGTTTTGGGAGGTGCCTGGACTACCTCCGAAGAGGGACATCGATTTTTCTATAAATCTTATGCCTAGAGCAACTCCAATTTCAAAGGCTCCTTATAGAATGAGCACACCAGAGCTGAAAGAGTTGCAACTGTAGCTTGAAGAGATACTAAAGAAAGGTTACATTCACCCCAGTGTGTCACCGTGGGGAGCCCCGGTCTTATTTGTAAAGAAGAAAGATGGAACGCTGAGGCTGTGCATTGACTTTCGGCAGTTGAATAAAGTCATTGTCAAGAACAAATATCCTCTGCCAAGGATTGATGATCTTTTTGATCAGTTAAAGGATGCGAAAGTATTTTCGAAAATAGACCTTCGATCTGGATATCATCAAGTGAGGCTAAAAGATGAGGACATCAGCAAGACTGCCTTCAGAACAAGGTACGGTCACTATGAGTTTACAGTGGTGCCGTTCGGACTGTCCAACACGCCTGTTGTCTTTATGTTCCTAATGAATGGAGTGTTTAGAAATTATTTGGACAAGTTCGTCATAGTCTTCTTGGATGATATCTTGGTGTACTCCAAGACAGAGGAAGAAAAAGAACAGCATCTGAGAATGGTGCTACAGGTGTTGAGAGAACACCAGCTGTATGAAAAGTTGAGCAAGTGCTCCTTTTACCAAAGGAAGATCCATTACTTGGGGCATATAATCTTTGAAGAAGGGATCGTTGTGGATCCTGAAAAGGTACAGGCCATTCGAGAATGGCCAGCACTAAGGAATGTGGAAGAAGTTAGATCTTTTATGGGTCTGGCCGGTTATTATAGGAGGTTCATAGCCGGATTTTCAAGGATAGCTCATGCTATCACTTCCTTGCAAAGGAAGGAGAAGAAGTTCCAGTGGACTGAGGAATGTGAGAGCAGCTTCCATCAATTGAAGCAGCTGCTCACAAGTGCTCCAATCCTAAAGATTACTGATCCAAATAAGGATTGCATAGTGTGCACAGATGCGTGTAAGGAGGGGCTGGGAGGAGTTCTCGGCCAAGAGGGATTTGTAATTTGTTATGAATCCCGAAAGCTGAAAGAGCATGAAAATAATTATGCCACTCATGATTTAGAGCTGGCAGCAGTTGTCCATGCATTGAGGAAATGGATAAATTACCTCATGGGTAAGAAATTCGAATTAAGAACAGACCACAATGGTCTGAAGTATTTATTTGATCAGCCGACCCTAAATGCCAGGCAAATTAGATGGCTGGAATTTCTGTGTGAATATGACTTTGATATCAAGCATATCAAATGGAAAGAAAATAAGGTGGCTGATGCACTCAGCAGAAAAGTGCATGAATTACATGCTACAACCATTTGCATGTACAGAACTGAGATTAAAGACATAATTCTTGAAGCTGCAAGTGTTGATTTGCAGTACAGAAATCTTGTAGCAAAGCTACAACAGCATGAAAGACCACAGATCGAGAAAGGTTATGCCTTGGGAACTGATGGTCTACTTTTGTATAAAAACAGAGTGTATGTACCTAATGACCGAGAATTGAAGCTGGAAATTCTAAAAGAAATGCATAATGTGACTTATGCTGGTCATCCTGGATATCAAAAGACTGTGGCAGCATTCAAAGGCCATTATTTTTGGCTGGGTCTGAAGAAAGAAATTGCTGAATACATCGCTAGATGTATGGAATGCCAGAAGTTCAAGGCTGAGCATAGACACCCAGCAGGGTTGTTGCAGCCTTTACCTATTCCTGAATGGAAATGGGACGTGGTAAAAATGGATTTTATCACAGGATTGCCTAGAACAAGCAAGCAGCACGATTCAATCATGGTGGTGGTGGACAAGCTTACTAAAGCTGCCCATTTTATTCCACTGAAAACCACCCACAGAGCAGCAGAGGTTGCTGATATCTTTTTAAAAGAAGTTGCATGCTTTCATGGAATTCCTAAGACAATTGTGTCTGATAGGGACCCGAAATTCACTTCGAATTTCTGGAAAGGATTGTTCAAAGGATTCGGAACGAATCTGAACTTTAGCATAGTGTATCATCCTGAGTCTGATGGATAGACAAAGAGAGTAAATAGAGTAATAGAAGACATGCTGAGAATGTATGTGATGGATAAACCATCAAGGTGGGAAGACTACCTGCATTTGGTAGAATTCACCTAAAATAATGGGTATCATACATCTCTGAAGATGAGCCCATTCGAAGCACTTTATGGAAGAAAGTGAAACACTCCAGTGAGCTGGGATAATCCAGCTGACAGAGTAGTAGTTGGACCTAAACTACTCAAAGAGATGGAAGATCAGATGATAAAAATAAAATAGAATATGAAAGCTGCCCAGGACAAGAAGAAAAGTTACGCTGATAGTAACAGAACCCATAGAGAATTAAAAGTGGGTGACCATGTTTTCCTGAAAGTGAAAACTAACAGGAATTCCCTGAAGTTGGGAAGTTGCGCCAAGTTGGCAGCAAGATTTTGTGGGCCATTTGAGATCCTGGAAAGGATTAGGCCAGTTGCATACATGCTTGCATTACCTGCATCTATGACTGTACATAATGTATTTCATGTTTCACTGCTTAAGAAATATGTACCTAATGCTAATCATGTTATCGATTCGACTGTGATCCAGGTGGAACCAGAAGGTGTCCTGCAAGTGCATCCTGTACGCATATTGGACAGGAAAAGCAAAAAGCTTCGGAATCGAGCTATAGAGCTTGTAAAGGTCCAGTGGACCTGGTACGGTCCTGAGGACGTGACATGGGAGCATGCAGATGTTATGCGGGTAGAGTACCCGCATCTTTATGAAAATTTTGAAAAGCTTGCAGATGCTATGTAAAGTTGCACTGAGGACAGTGCAAAAATAAGGGGAGGGGATTGTAGTGTCCCCAAGGCCAAGCCCCGATGTAAACCATGATCTAAAAGAGATTGTAAATATGTGTTATAGTCTGGTGAGCCAAGTTTTGTATAAGCCGGTAGGCTTATGTGTTTGATTAGGCCAGAGAGCCTAAGGGTTGAAGGCTAAGGGCCTGGATTTTGTATCTGTATGTATGCAGCACATCAATAAAATATAAACACCGCCAGGTGTAGACTGACCACGATGAATGAGTGATGGGGGATTGAGCGTCCACATAGTGGGCAAGGAACTAGGGGCTGGAAGGTGGGAAAGGGGCTGAGTGATGAGCCTAGGGGCTTAAACCTGGAAATAATATTTTAATATTATTTCAAAAACCATGTGCATCATATGTTTTTATCCTAAGTCCTTTTGGAAGGCCACGTGATTTCCCAAGTGGTGGGAGGAACACGTGCTGGTGAATGCATGCAGTCCCATGGGTGACAATTGTCAGCCCTGGTGCATGCAGATAGAACGACCAAGATGAGCCGTGAAGGGGATGATTCCTCCTCGAGTCGACCCGACTGCTGGGAGCTAGAGCCGTAGGAGACAGTCTGCAAGAGACCCTCATGTAATTTTGAGACATAAAAGAAAGCATGTGTTTGTCCCGAAGAATCCATGTACACCCCTGTCCAAAACTGTGGAGTCTGTGTATGGTTCTAATAAAACCCGGGAGCGCATTTCCTAAACAGGAACCCTGTGTTGGACTCGAGTGGAAGAATCCTTGTTTGTTCGGAAAAAGCTGAGCTAACCTGTGCGTGGTGTCCCTGTTCTGAAAACATGACCATGAGATCATCCTGTGACTACTAAACCGGTTTGGGAAGTCTTTGTCTGTTTTCCCAGTGGGTTGTTGTGGCCACGTAGTACTGGACTGCATGAGGGTTGTTGGCCTGTGAGCAACTCTTTCCAGGTGAAAGAGTTTGCTGGGAAGTAGTTTCTTCCAGAGAGTGTCCAACATTAGCTTCAGACTCTGAGACTTCCTGATCCGGCCTGTTGCCGAGACCCAGAGAAGAGGTTAGCACCGATGGACTGTGCATGTGAAGGTGTATACTACCAGGCGGAACAGGCATGTGGGGAATGAGAGTCTAGTAGTAGTGGGCGTAAGATGGCATCTTTGGGAAGAATCCTTCCAGATATTGTTGTTTTGTCTTCCCTGTAACCTCAGCCTAGCCTAGGATTCCTTGCCTTGGGGTGGAGCTCGGTCCCATATCGGGGGTCACCCACTGTTGAGATGATGAACAATGTGGTCTAAGGCTGGGAGGTTCGTGGAAGGCCTGCACTTGCTTAGTGATTTCTATAGCTGTTAAAAGATAAGTATCTGAACTATGTTTTGATGATGTTTGCATGACTGAGCTGTTTATGTATCATGTTTTCTACTGTGTATAGGAATTAAATGATAAGGCTAAATGCTTGGTTGAATATAGCAGTAGTTCATATGTTTTACTCTAAGTTAAATGTATTATTTTGCTTGAATGCATGTGATTATATAATTCCAGTATGAGTTGTGTAAAAGAACGTGTACAGACTGGTTAGGAGAGGTTTGAAAACCTCGGTAGTGTAAAAAGGTACACTACAATAGTCAATACCGTGCACCTGTAGAAAGCCTTTGGAAACTAGCTTGTCATTGTATATGTTAACCTGTCCATCCACTGCACTCTTGGTCCTGTAGACCCATATACACCTGAAAAGTTTCCTTCCTGAAGGAAGGGAAACTAGATCCCAAGTCTGGTTCTCCAAGAGGGAGTTGTACTCCTCCTGCATGGTGGATTCCCAAAAGGGATTTCTAGCAGCCTCACTAAACGAATATGGATATGAATACTGAACTAAGAAAATATGTTTGGGTGGCATCGGTTTAGTGGAAGTAAGTGCAAGAGGAGGCTCCTCAAAATTAGATCGATTCCTCTTAGTATCAACTGGATCCCCAACAATATCTCTTGGACCCTGAAAAGTAGTCTTGACCAAATTGGGCCTATGCTCTGGCTCTGCACCTGCATATTCATGCATTGACTCTACATATGACTGTACTGACTCAGTATCTAAATCATCTAAATCCTTTGAATAAAAAATATCATATGAAGAATATTCATCATGTGCATGCTCATCATCTATGATAGGGGGGAAACAAAAGTGTCTGCATGTGAATGTTGAGGTACATGCGAGACACTTTCCTCGAATTGGGAACTATTCTCAATGATGAGTCGATACGAGGAAACATGAATGAGTTTGTATCCCTTCAAATCGTCGGGGTATCCAACAAAGAGACACTATGTGCTATGTGGATCAAGTTCCTTCCTTTTCTTAGAGGGAATCTTGGCCCATACACGAGAACCGAATATACGGAAGTGGGTCACTTCTAGTTTGAGGCCACTCGAAGCCTTGTAGGAGGTCTTTACCTTGAAATATCTATGGGGAGAACTATTTTGGATGTAGTTTGCACAATTAAGTGCTTTATCCCATAATATCTATGGAAGTGACTTTGCATGTAGCATTCAAGATGTCATCTCTTTCATAGATCCATTTTTCCGCTCAAAAAATATGTTTTGCTATGGAGTGTTGTTGCAAGAGTTGGTTCTAGGTTGTAATAGAGGCAATACTTAGCACATTTTAAATGAAAAAATAATTTATCACTCAGAACTTGATTTGGGTTGCGTGCAGGTAAATTCTGAGATAACCACGAACCACTTTTGATTAGAAGCCGCCCCTTCCAACCCGAGAGGGATCTATCAAATATATGTCATGATAGGATATCCAATAAGCTTAACAACGGGAAGATCTGTGGGTAACATAAAGTTTTGAGGTTTTTAGGGTTGATGGGTTGGACCGGGAGGTAGTCCATTGGGCATGGAGTCAAATGATCAAGAAAATAGCAAGAGTGTTTTGGAAATGGAAATCCATGGAGCAGAGGAGAAATAGAAGCTGATTACAATGAGAAGGATTTATAAAAGTATGGCAGCAGAATAAAGAGAAAACATATCAGTGCACAAGGAGCACTTAGTGGTGAGTGAATTCCAAGCACAAATCAGTGGAAAGAGATGGTTGGGATAGAGCATCTAGTAAATGATGAATTATAAACCTTAATCTCTGTAAGAAACAACCTATAACCATTCTGCAACAGAGCATATAATAGAGGATGAATTATATTACAAATCAATTACAAATCGAGAAGAAAAGATATATGGAGTGATATTGAAACTAAGAAAATGGACAAACTCTGCAAGCAACATCACAAGAATCTCTAATATGGATAAAACATGCTTTTGCAATCTTATATTAAACTGAAAATGAAAGCTACAGCCTAGGAGTACTACCCCTGTGTGTCTTCCCCCCCCTCTATTCCCTGTTACAAATATGCCTCATATAGGTCTTGAGGTAAAAAATCCTCCCCAAACAATCAGTTACAATCAATTCTTGAAACTAACGGCCATAGAAGATGGGCCAAACTGCTGAGAAATGAGGCTGCGATTATGGTTCTATATCTCTTGAATCATACCATATGTGCATAAAATGAAAGAGGATTTTATGACTATGTTTGTTCTGATCAAAAACCTCTCTCAGTTCCCTGAGATCCATTTTCATTTTCCACATATCTTCATTTTACAAACATGTGTCAAAACAGGAAAATATGAGATCCAAAAATTAGGGCTCAGATATGGATTCGATTCTTCCAATATGTGACACCTGTAGGAAAACTCAGAGAGGCTTTCTATCTTCGATGTGTTAGGCACAAAAACCTTTGACCGTCTCTCAAAATGATTTTCCATTCTCTCAGAATCATCATTTGAAAATGATGACTCAACACAGTAAAAAACGCCACATTTTTTAAAATGAACCTCATCTTGCGAGGGAAATTTGAGTGCCTTCCCAAGCTCCAAATGAAATTCTAAAGACACCACTGGAAATCTTAGGATCTGCAAATGTTGATCGACTATTTGAACATGGAAACTGGCCTCCCCAAGGCTGAGAAAAATGGTTTTTTTTTCCAAGGCCATTTTGTGCATATGACTAGAGTCCCAATTTCGGGTTTTCAGGTTTCAGGGTTTTGGGTATCATGTTTTCAAGAGTTATGACATGCAAGGAATCCTGAATTGAGAAATCGCGATGGAATTAATTAGGAGATAATCATTTTTCTTAATCTCTTAATTAATCATGATTAGCAATTAATCTTTAACCTTTCATGGATTTAAGTGTCAGGACTTCGATAATACTTGACGTGAGAAATCCTTAATCGCGAAATTGCGATGGGATTGATTACCAGTTAAATTTTTTTTATCTTTCTGATTAAGCACGATTAAAACACATGATTTCGGGGTTTCAGAAATCGCAATCTTGAAACTTAAAGAATGAAGGCAGCCTGAGTCGCGAAATCACGATGAGACTTGTCAACATTAATCTTTCTTATTATTTAATTAGCCCAACTTATCCTTTAATACTTTAGTGAATTTGGGGATCGGGGTCGTAGTTATTAAAATATCTACATCGGCCAAATCCCCGATGGCCAAAAACCCCGAACTCGTGAGCTTTTTCTCCATGTGGCTTAATGCTCAGGGTATGTGGTCGTTCAACTGCCAATGCTTCCATTCATTTTCCTTGTGACTCAATGCTCGAATAGATGGTACATTTCTTTGATTTTCACATGAATCATGTCTTTGGATTTTTTGTGAGTTGGCTTGTGACTGTTGTACTGTTGTGGCATTTGGATCTGATTTCGACATTATTTGACTAAAGATGATAGGTAGAGAACATTTAGTGATGCGCGTGATAGAGGAATGGTCATTTTCTCACATCTACACTTTTGGCAGTTAAACACTATAATTTTTTTCTCTCCTAAGTTACCGAAAGCCAAAATTTCAATATTTGTTACAATAGAGGCTCCATCTAGGGATGGTGCTTTCTTGCAAATCACCAAGAATAGTAGACCACGTGCCTTGATCCATTGGGCGACCTGAAATCATCCTTATCAAACTCTGAACTCTGTCTCTTTACTTGCAACTTTCCGAAACAAAAAATCGCTTATGCATTCATTGGGTTGTGAAGTCGTAATGCTTTAAAACCAAAACCATACTAGATTCCAAACTAAACCGAAAACATAATGAAAACCATTGTTGTACTCTAGTGCTCAAAGTCAATCTTATTTATATACATCACCTACTCTAACTGATATCATTGCTTTGTTCAAGCATAGGAAAACTTCCAAATAAACCAAGCGAGTATCCGACTAACAAACTTGATTATACTTCCATCTTTGAGCAAAAAAATGATAGGAGCAACTGCAAATTTTAAAACATACCCTGGGAGAAGGTACTTATAGTTTTGAAATTTAGACTTCAAGAAGTCAGAAATAAAAAATTCAGTGCCCCATATTGACTCCATATAAACTGTTACTGGATCGTAAAAGTCACATAGAAATACCTCATTTTTCTATTGTTCCAACTGACTGAAATGTTTTTGCTGGCTACCTTTACTGATCTGAATGTTAAATGTGGACTGCTCAATATTTGTTGGGGAAACATGCATGATCAAATGTTGATCTGAACTTGTCTTCTCTCCTTTGTCATATCCCTGTAATCTAAATTCATCACTATGATATGCTGGCCTATTACAACTGACAATTTTTAAGAGAGAAGAAGATATATGTTCTTCATTTCCTACATTACTGTCTTGATAATGATCAAATGAAAATTGAGTCTGAAAATATGCATCATGGAAAAATTTCTGATCACCCTCTCCAACAATGATATCTTTAGAGGATGTATCAAAGTTAAAAGGATCTTCATTGGACTCTTGAACAACAGATTCATATCTATTTTCAACCATAGCATTCATACTTTTCTGATCATCTCTTTGTTGATAAATAGGATTTGATGAAATTTCATAAGACAAGAAATCTTTAAAATCCTCTTCATCATCACTATATTTATCAAATACTGGAAAATTAGAATAAAATACTGAAGGTTTCTGCATTGAAAAATAAGCAATCTGATCTTGAAACAAATTTTGAAAAATATCACTGTATTCCTCATCATCAACAACCTTTACATCAAAATCTAAATCATTCTTGAACACCAAACATTCTTCAGGATTGTTAAACACGACAACCACCTCTTTTTCATGAAACAAAACAGAGTCTACAAGACATTCAAAAACCATGTGGATGCAACAGATCTGTATAAGAAGGAGTTACAACGTGACTATTTAGGAGCATATCTATCTCTTCTTGTGTTAAAGGAGGAGGTGGTCTGTGTAATTTCTGGATCAAGCAACTATTGTTTTCTTTCTCTTCTAAAGGTTGAATATGATGCTGAATATCTTTCTCTTGAATGTGATCACAAGAGCTATCATATCCTACTTCTTTATCAACCAACTCTTCTTCATATTGATTATCTTCATCGACTTGAGAAATTTCTGATATTCCTTCCTCCTCTTCAAGAAGGTGTATTTGATCTATTTGTCTTATGAATTTTATGTTACAACAATCTTCAAAAAGTATTTCAGCTAAATAGATTCTTTTACAACGCTGATGAAAAAGTATGTAAAAATCTTTCAATGAAGGAATAATGGAATGAGGTAAAGATTTATACCAGAGTCTAGCATCCCTTTCCAATGAAAACTTAAATAGTTTCACGAGGACATCTTCATGATGTATATTTAATCCATCCATGAGCTTGTGGAATTCAAACAAGTGTTGAGAAACATTTTCGTCCGCATATTCTCCAAATTTAGGAAGGATATCTTCGCAAAATTTAATGTCTGGAACAGTGTTTGGAAAACCATAGACATTTGTAAAATCCAGAGGAGCAAACCTTGCAGCAATTGGAGAAGCGAACGAATTTGATATTTTGAGACCAGTGGATTCTCCAGTGAATCATGTAGAGTCTTCAAACCAAGGAGTCGTCAGGTGAATGATCACAACCAATTGAATTCCTATCCCTTGTTCACCATCAAGGAATAGATCTAAACATTTTGTCGTATCCTTGGGAAGATAGCTTCGTTGCTCCATCCCCGACAACAGCACTAGAAAATGTTGTCACAAGAGTTGGTTCTAGGCTATAATAGAGCCAATCCTTAGCACATTTTAAATGAAAAAATAAGTTATCACTCAGAACTTGATTTGGGTTGCGTGCAAGTAAATTCTGAGATAACCACGAACCACTTTTGATTAGAAGCTGCCCCTTCCAACCTGAGAGGGATCTCTTGAATATATGTCATGATAGGATATCCAATAAGCTTAACAACGAGAAGATCTCTAGGTAACAAAAATTTTTGAGGTTTTTAGGGTTGATGGGTTGGACCGGGAGGTAGTCCATTAGGCATGGAGTCAAATCATCAAGCAAATAGAAAGAGTGTTTCGACAATGGAAATTGACGCAGCCCTCCCAACCCGCAGGTCGGAAGTCCACACACATAGGATCTTTCTTCTTTCGCTGGCCCGAAGAGATCTCAACAATTGGCTCTTCTATTTCCCTTTCGGGAAATCTGCACCCACAAATAACCTTCAGAAATTCCCCCTTTATACTTCAGGAGATCGGATTTCACAATTTCGCAAATCCGATAATCAAGTGTCTTATTCCTCAGACCCTGAACCCCGATTTAATGAAATCCAATATTCGGTCACCAAAAGAAATCAACGGCTATGATTCCCCACTTGATCCAACGTTCAACGCGATTTTCGCGTATCGGGAGCTCGAGACTCTCGATACCAAAATATCTTGTCAACGCAAACCCCAAATTCCCGAATCCCGATATCAATTTAGGCTATTCAACTTTCGTGAGTCCGCGAGTTGCGATGTCATGCAACTCTAATCCACGACCTCTGAAATCTCGACTCTCTATTTCTCGAAAATCCTGAAATGTCAAAATCCGACACGATTTCCGATGCTGGCCCCACAACTAGACTTTTATCCCTTTTGGGACTTCGCACTTCACGAGTCTTAATGCAAATATTTCGGGACTTCAATATTGAAACCCCGAAATGGAAATCCTCAGGCAAATCCAACGACCCTTGTTGGCTTGAATCTATGGCTCTATCTCTCTTGAGCTTGAACCCTTTGAAAATACTCTCCGTGACCCCCCTTCTACTCCGCGAGATCTGACGGTTCACGAGACTTCGTGAATTATCCATGGAGAATTCCAACCATCCAGTTCCCTTCCTTCTCAAGGACTTCTGCAACCTTTTACCAAAGTGTTTTTCATGGTACTTAACTGCCTGTGACACAAACTTGCGAGACCTTCTCAATGCTCCAATGCACAAACTTTCTGTGCTTTTCTTCAACAATTTCTAAGGCTTTATCCTTCCTGAGCTTTCTCTAACTCCGAGTCTTAAATAATATTCCTGCACGCACTCCTTGTGGAAAATCCTTCAATTACTTCCAAGAATTGAAGTCCTTTGACTCTGCGCACTCCCTGTAGTAGTAGTCCTTCAACAATTCCTCAGGTTCGCAACCTATGAGACTTTGCTCAGGATGCGCACTCCTTGCATGGCTCTTGTGCCTAGCTGCACTTCTGAGGGAATGAGAACAAAAAATATCTTATCTGATCTTTCAGAGACAAACCTCTGAACCCTTTGTCAATGCACTCCTTGTGGACAATTCAACTGCACTCCTTGTAGGAACTCTTTCTCAGATAGAGAAACAATTGAAACTCATTTCCCTTACTCTCTCTCTCTCTCAGATTTCAAACATTTAACAAGAAATCATTCATACATAGCATAAAATCAATTGCATGATAGAAAGAGTAAATCATTCATGAGCATAACATTCAATAATGCATACATAGAGAATATTTGAACACCATGAGTCTGAATTAAAGCCTTTTTGTATTAATCCAGAACTTTTGTACATGGGATTCTTCTACACATCTCTCTGCTTCTTCTCTTCTATGCTCTAAGCTCTAAATTGACATCCTCCATTTTCAATACACAATGAGGGTGTCTATATCCTGTTTCCCTCTTGCGCTCTAGAAACTGTCTAATCTATGCATTAATTTCTATCTACTTGCATTAAATATTATAAATGCCTTCTACCTACTAAGGACGAGAGAAGATCGCTCAAGGTCCTTTTACATTATACAAGTGTGCCTCCACTTGACGAATTCATTAATGTTTCAAGATGTTTTCAAAATTTGTGCTGGGTGCTTTTCCAACTGTCTTTTATTTCCACACTGGCTCGCTTGAGATGCTCCTGCATCATACTCCCTTACTTGAAAATTTTCATGGGCTCCTGTCCATGAGCTCGCGCACGATCTTTCCATGCCTCTGGTTCTTTGCTTCATTCTCCCAGCTGGCATATTCAACTAGATGGCCCTTCCATTTGACCAAATACTCAAAGTATTTCTTTCGCCTAGTCTTCTTGCTAACCCTTTTGTCCAGTATGCGCTCCATCTGCGGCTTTTCTGCAACTGGCATTTTCTTTCGCAACTGAACCTCTGGTTGTTCATTTCCTGCTTCTTCTTCCTCAACTTTATATGGGTACAAATATAAGACATTGAATACCGTAGAAATTCCGATCCCATCGGGTAATTCAATATCGTAAGCATTCGCCCCAAATTTCTTCAAGACCTTGCATGGTCTGATTTTCTTCATTTTCAATTTATTATATGTTCCTCTCAGGAACCTTTCCTTCCTCAAATGTGCGAGGATCAAATTGCCAAATTCAAACTGAAGTTGTCTTCTGTGCTGATATGCTCTTCATTTATATTCCTGGCTTGAACTCTGCAATCATTCCTTCACCTGGATGTGAAGTTTCTTCATTGCCTCTGTGAAATCTTCTGCACTAGCTCTCCTAGTTGCAGTCTATTCTGAATCCCTCAACTCAAAAATCCTCTCGACTATATGCCATAGACAATCTGAAATGGACTCTACCCCGTGCTTCTGTTAACTGAGTCGTTATAAGCAAACTCCGCCTGTGGTAATATGTTGTCCCACTGGCTGTGGTGTTCTTTCACCAAGCTTCTCAGTAAGTCTCCCAGACTCCTATTCACCGCTTTTGTTTGTCCATCCGTCTGAGGATGATAAGATGAACTAAATGAAAAGTTAGTTCCCAGCTTCTTCCATAAGGTTCTCCAGAAGTGTCCTATGAACTTAGTGTTTCGATCCAAAACTATGCTTCTTGGCAAGCCATGAAGTCGAATGACGTCTTTGAAAAACAAATTCGCAATGTGAGTTGCGTCACTGGTTTTCTGACATGGAATGAAATGTGCCATCTTGGAAAATCTATCCACCACCACAAAGATCGAGTCAAAACCTCTTTGTGTTCTTGGTGATCCCAATATGAAGTCCATGCTGACTGCATCCCATGGCTTCTCAAGTATGGGCAATGGTTGATAAAAACCTACATTCTGCCTCTTTCCTTTAGAATGTTGGCAAATCCTACATCTGTCCACAAATATTTTGACGTCTGCTCACATTCCTGTCCAAAAATATGACTCATTCAACTTTGTGAACGTCTTGTTGTGACCGAAGTGCCCGACCAATCCTCCACTATGTTTCTCCTTCAGCAAATTCTCTCTCATGGAGCATTTTGGAATACAAAGTTGATTACCTTTAAACAGTAATCCTTCCTGGATCATGTATTCTTCCCATTGGTTTCTATCTCTAAGAATTGTGTTCTTAGCGACTTCATACACTTCTTTAAAATTTGGATCATCTCTGTACATGTCCCTGATATCATCAAAACCCAATGTTTTGACTCTGAACTCCCGCAATAGCAAACATTTCCTTCTCAAAGAATCCACAACTTTGTTAGCAGTACCAAAAATATGTTTAATCACAAAAGTGAAATTCTGCATGTATTCAATCCATTTAACATGTCTTTGATTCAACTTTTCCTGTTGAGTCACAAACTGCAGTGCATGATTATCACTGTATAAGACAAATTCCTTAGGGATCAAGTAATGCCTCCATTTCTTCAATGCCTGAATAATAGCATAGAACTCCTTGTCATAAGTGGAGTATTTTATCTTGGCTTCATTCAAATTTTCGCTGAAGTACGCTATCGACTTGTCTTCTTGGCTCAAGACTGCCCCTATTGCAAATCCACTTGCATCACATTTCACTTGAAATGTCTTTTGGAAATCAGGCAACACTAGGATTGGTTGTTCCGTGATTTTCCTCTTCAACAAATTAAAACTCTTTTCGGCTTCTTCTATCCAGTGAAAAGAATTGTGTCTCTTCTTCACTGTGTCCATCATCGGTGCACTAATTCCACTGAAATTCCTGATGAAGTTTCGGTAGAAACTAGCCAATCCATGAAAACTTCTCACCTCAAAGATGTTCTTTGTTGATGGCCAATTCTTGATCACCTCCACCTTATTCGGATCCATCCTCAAATTATTTGCGGAAATAAGAAATCCAAAATAAATGAGATCTGTCTTCATGAATGAGGACTTCTTCATGTTTATCAGCAGCTTCTCTTGCTGTAACCTCTTCATTACTGTAGCCAAATGTTTCAGATGTTCAACTTCTGTTTTGTTGAAAATCAATATATCATCAAGATATACGATAACAAATTTTCCGATGAAATCCTTGAGGACTTCATTCATCAATCTCATGAAAGTACTCAGCATGTTTGTTAAACCAAATGGAATAAAAAGCCATTCGTATAACCCTTCATTGGTTTTGAATGTTGTCTTCCATTTGTCACCTTCTCTCATGCGAATCTGGTGATAACCGCTTTTCAAATCAATCTTCGAAAAACAAATTGGTCCACTCAAGCAATCCATCAAATCATCCATCCTTGGAAATGGAAATCTATACCTGATGGTTATCTTGTTGATTTCCCTCGAGTCAGTACACATCCTCCAGCCTCTGTCTTTCTTTGGACTGAGTACTGTCGGAACAACACATGGACTCAAGCTTTCCCTGACCAAACCTTTGTCCAACAAATCCTGGACTAGTCTTTTGACCTCTTCATTCTCCTGCGGTGTCAATCTGTACGTGGCTTTGTTTCGCAAACTAGCTCTCAGTATGAGATCAATGTGATGACTTATACTTCTAATCGGCGGCAATGAAAGAGGTAGTTCATCCACTACTATGTCATCGAACTCTTCCAGTAGTTCCTGAACCTCTTCTGGTAAATCATCTACCCTTGTGCTGGTTAAAATAATATTTGGCTTCCTGAACACAATGAATTGTGGTTCCTCCTTCTTCTTAACCTCTGTAAGAAGTTCCTTCCCACTCATGAGAAGTACAGTGTTTTGTACTTCAGGTTTCACATCCTTATCTTTGATTGGAAGAAATATGTGAGTTCTCCCATTCTTCTCTAGGGTGCATGTGTTCATTCTCCCGTCATGAATCACATTTATGTCATATTTCCATGGTCTACCCAACAATAAATGACAAACATCCATGGGAATGGCATCACAAAGTATCTTATCATTATATCCTCCTATCTTAAATTCAATTAAACAATGTTTAGTGATAGTTACCTGATGTCCTTTTTGTAGCCATGAAACTCTGTATGGGCTTGGATGATCAATCATCTCCAGCTCCATCTTTTCTACCATCTCCGTTGAAATGAGATTATCTGTGCTACCACTATCCACAATGACTTTGCATACCCTGTCCTTGGTCTTGCAAGTAGTCCGAAAAAGTCTGTTTCTTTGGACTGAAATCTCCACCTCTTTCTCTGGTGTCAAAAGAGATTTTCACATCATCAACAATCTTCCGCCTTCAGCATCCTCTGCTTCAACACTCTGCCTTTGTTCTTCAACAACGCGAGCCTCACCACCTTCCCTCTTTTTGTCTAGACATTCATAAGACTTGTGTCCAACCTTTCCGCATGTGAAGCATGTTATTACTCCACCTCTTCCTCTTCTTCTACCTCTGGTACGAGGAAAAATATTATTATCAGCATACTCTCCTTTCTGATCAACATACTTTCTTCCCTGTCCAACATATTGCCCTTTTTGTGAGCTTCCACCTCTCTCAAGTCGAGTCTGAGGTTTCTTCCATTCTTCTTTAGGCTTCTAATTTCTATCTTGGACAACTGATTTTCCCCTGGCTTGGATTCTTCCTCGGCCTCTTTGACCTTGTTTTTGGCTCAACTTCTCTTCCACCTTTAGAGCCATCTGATAAGCATCTTCCACCATTCAAATGGTCATCATGCTCATCTCATCTTGAATTTCATATCTCGGGCCATTCATATACTTGGAAACCTTTTCATCATTACTTTCACGATGACCTACCCTGATGTTCAGCCTGTAGAACTCTTCAATGTACTCCTTCACTATCATCAACATCTGTCTCAAGTTCTGCAGCCTTCGAAACAAAGTAATTTGATAATCTCTGGGGATGATTTTTTCCTTCATCTTTGTGATCATCTTGTCCCAACTCTTGATCTTCTGCTTGCCTTGGTAGTGTCTGTCAGCTTGTAGCTCATCCCACCACAATGTTGCATGTCCCTTTAATCTCGTGACAGCATGTTTGACCTTCTTGTCCTCTTCGACATCTTCATAGTCAAAGTATGTGTCCAGAGCTCTAATCCAATCTAGAAGCTCCTCTACATCCATATTTACCTCATATACTGGAATGTCCATCTTGGCTCTTGCACTCATTCTTGCAACAACTCTAAGAAAGCGTTCATTTTCTACATCTTCTGCTGTGATTTCTTCTTCTCCATGTCCAGTTTCATTTTCACTTTCAAAATCACTAAGATCCCCAACACCGACTGTGCGCCTCTGTGCTGTCTCCATGTCCTCAAGTATAGTGCGTAAGTCACACATTTCTCTCTCATTGGTTGGATCAAGTGTTTTCCTGTCCCTTCTTCTTGGCGGCATGGTGAAACTTCCTTTTCCCTGCTACAGAAAGCAAAGAACCTTTATGTGCTTTGATACCAGAAACTGACGCAGCCCTCCCAATCCGCAGGTTGGAAGTCCATGCACACACGATATTTCTTCTTCCGCTGGCCCAAAGAGCTCTCAACAATTGGCTCTTCTATTTCCCTTTCAGGAAATCTGCACCCACAAATAACCTTGAGAAATTCCCCCTTTATACTTTGGGAGATCGGATTTTGCGATTTCACAAATCCGGTAATCAAGTGTCTTATTCCTCAGACCCTGAAACCCAATTTAACGAACTCCAATATTCGGTCACCAAAAGAAATCAACGGCTGTGATTCCCTGCTTGATCCAACGGTCAACGCGATTTTCGTGTATCGGGAGCTCGAGACTCTCGATACCAAAATATCTTGTCAATGCAAACCCTGAATTCCCGAATCCCGATATCAATTTCGGCTATTTGGCTTTCGTGAATCCACGAGTTGTGATGTCATGCAAATCTGCTCCACAACCTCCAAAATCCTGACTCTCTATTTCCTGAAAATCCTGAAATGTCAAACTCCGACACGATTTCCGGCGCTGGCCCCACAACTAGACTTTTTGCCCTTTTGAGACTTCGCACTTCATGAGTCTTAATGCAAATATTTCGGGACTTCAATCCATGAAACCCCGAAATGGAAATCCTCGGGAAAATCCAACAGCCCTTGTTGGATTGAATCTATGACTCTGTCTCTCCTGAGCTTGAACCCTTTGAAAATACTCGTTGTGACCCCCCTACTACTCCGCGAGATCTGACGGTTTGCGGAACTTCATGAATTCTCCACAGAGAATTATGACCGTCCAGTTCCCTTCCTTCTCAAGGACTTCTGCAACCTTTTACCAAAGTGTTTTTCATGGTACTTAACCGCCTGTGACACAAACTTGCGAGACCTTCTCAATGCTCCAATGCACAAACTTTCTGTGCTTTTCTTCAACAATTTCGAAGGCTTTATCCTTCCTGAGCTTTCTCTAACTCCGAGTATTAAAGAAGATTCCTGCATGCACTCCTTGTGGAAAATCCTTCAATTACTTCCAAGAATTGAAGTCCTTCGACTGTGCGCACTCCCTGCAGCAGTAGTCCTTCAAAAATTCCTTAGGTTCACAACCTCTGAGACTTTGCTCAGCCTACGCACTCCTTGCATGGCTCCTGTGCCTAGCTACACTTCTGAGGGAATGAGAACAAAACCTATCTTATCTGATCTTTCAGAGACAAACCTCTGAACCCTTTGTCAACACACTCCTTGCGGACAATTCAACTGCACTCCTTGTAGGAACTCTTGCTCAGATAGAGAAACAATTGAAACTCGTTTCCCTTACTCTCTCTCTCTCTCTCTCTCTCTCAGATTTCAGACATTTAACAAGAAATCATTCATACATAGCATAAAATCAATTGCATGACAGAAAGAGTAAATCATTCATGAGCATAACATTCAATAATGCATACACAGAGAATATTTGAACACCATGAGTCTGAATCAAATCATTTTTGTATTAATCCAGAACTTCTGTACATGGAATTCTTCTACACAACTCTCTTCTTCTTCTCTTCTATGCTCTAAGCTCTAAATTGACATCCTCCCTTTTCAATACACAATGAGGGTGTCTATATCCCGTTTCCCTCTTGCGCTCTAGAAATTGTCTATCTACGCATTAATTTCTATCTACTTGCATTAACTATTATAAATGCCTTCTACCAACTAAGGACAAGAGAAGATCACTCAAGGTCCTTTTACATTATACAAGTGTGCCTCCACTTAACGACTTCATTAATGTTTCAAGACGTTTTCAAAATTTGCGCTGGGTGCTTTTCCAACTGTCTTTTATCTCCGTGTTGGCTCGCTTAAGATGCTCTTGCATCAGAAATCCATGGAGTAGAGGCGAGATATAAGATGATTACAAAGAGACGTATTTATAAAAGTATGGCCATAGAATAAAGAGAAAACATATCAATACACAAGGAACACTTAGTGGTGAGTGAATTCCAAGCACAAATCAGTGGAAAGAGATGGTTGGGACAAAGCATCTAGCAAAGGACGAATTTTGAACCTTGATCTCTGCAAGAAACAACCTATAACCATTATGCAACAGAGCATATAACAGAGGATGAATTATGTTACAAAACAGTTACAAATCGAGAATAAAATATAGATGGAGTGATATTGAAACTAAGAAAATGGGCAAACTCTGCAAGCAACATCACAAGAATCTCTGATATGGATAAAACATGCTTTTGCAATCTTATAATAAACTAAAAATGAAAGCTACAGCCCAGGAGTACTACTCCTATGTTTCTTTCCCCCCCTCTATCCCCTATTACAAATATGCCTCATATAGGTCTTGAGGTCGAAAATACTCCCAAAACAATCAGTTACAATCAATTCTTGAAACTAATGGCCATAGAAGATTGGTCAAACTGTTGAGAAATGAGGTTGTGGTTATGGTTCTGTATCTCTCGAATCGTGATAGATGTGCATAAATGGAAATATTATTTTGTGCCTCTTTTTTTCTAAGAAAAAACCTCTCTCAATTCCATGAGATCAATTTTCATTTGCCGCTTATCTGCATTTTACAAACATGCGTCAAAACAGGAAAATATGAGATCCGAAAATTAGGACTCGGAGATGGATTCGATTCTCCCAATATGGGACACCTGTAGAAAAAATGAGACAGGATTTTCATTTTCGATGTGTTAGGCACAAAAAACTCCGACCGTTTCTCAAAATGATCCTCCAATCGCTCAGAATCATCATTTGAAAATGATGACTTAGCATAGTAAAAAACGCCACATTTCTGAAAACAAAAATCATCTTGTGGGGGAATTTTGACTACCTTCCCTAGAACCAAATGAAATTATAAAGACACAAATGGAAATATTGGGATCTTTAGATGTCGATAGACTATTCGAATGTGGAAAATGGCCTCTCAAAGGCTGAGAAAAATGGTTTTTTTTCCCAAGTCCGTTTTGTGCATATGACTGGAGTCCCGATTTCGGGTTTTCAGGTTTCGGGGTTTTAGGTATCATGTTTTCAAGAGTTATGACATGCAAGGAATCCTGAATTGTGAAATCGCAATGGGATTAATTAGGTGATAATCATTTGTCTTAATCTCTTAATTAATCATGATTAGCAATTAATCTTTAACCTTTCATGGATTTAAGTGTCAGGACTTCGATAATACTTGACATGAGGAATCCTAAATCGCAAAATTACGATGGGATTGATTAACAGTTAAATTTTTTTTAGCTTTGTGATTAAGCACGATTAAAACACAGGATTTCAAGGTTTCAAAAATCACAAACTTGAAACTTAAAGCATGAAGGCATCTCGAGTCGTGAAATCATGATGAGACTTGTCAACATTAATCTTTCTTATTCTTTTATTAGCCTGGCTTATCCTTTAATACTTTAGTGAATTCGAGGATCGAGGTTGTAGTTATTAAAATATCTATGTCGGCCAAATGCATGACGGCCAAAAACCCCAGACTCGTGAGCTTTTTCTCCATGTGGATTAATGCTCGGTGTATGTGGTCATTCGACTGTCAATGCTTCCATTCATTTTCCTTGTGACTCAACACTCGAACAAATGGTACATTTCTTTGATTTTCACATGAACCCTGTCTTTGGATTTTTCATGAGTTGGCTTGTGACTGTTATACTGTTGTGGCTTTTGGAGTTGATTTCAGTGTTATTTGACTGAAGATGACAGGTAGAGAACATTCAGTGATGCGCGTGACAGACGAATGGTCGTTTTCTCACATCTACACTTTCGGTAGTTAAACACTATAATTTTTTTCTCTCCTAAGTTACCGAAAGCCAAAATTTCAATATTTGTTACAACACGGAGTATAAGGAACCATATGTTGTAGCTGAATTCCAACATCATGAAAAAGATTATGTATCTCATGGTTGACATACTCTCCCCCATTACCTATTCAGAGTAATTTTATCTTCTTTCCTCACTGTGTTTAAACAAGGGATTTGAAATCTTTGAGGTGTTGAAAGACCTCTAATTTGTTCCTGAGAAAGAAAATCCATGTGAAGCATGAGAAATCATCAACAAAAATGAGCACATATCTTGCTTTACTTATTTATGGATGCGAAAAAGGACCCATAAGGTCACTATGGATCATATCTAAAGGAAAGGAAGCCTTCTGAGTATTTCCTTTGTCAAATTTCTCTTGAGGGTGTTTTCCAAGAACACATCCCTCACAAATTCCTTTGGAGAAGTGGATGTCAGGTAGACCACCAACCATTCCCTTCTTTCTAAGTTGTTGCATATATCTAAAATTTAAATTCCCGAACCTTTTGTAACATATCCTACTGCTTTCATAAGCATGAGTAAGAAGTAATGCATAATCTGGTTCAATAAATTCAGAAAAAGTGTAGAGTCTAGATTGATGATTTACCTCACTGGTAGCAACCCTAGAATTGTTTTGCATATCATAGATATCCACTGCATCAAGTGTGAATATGAATCTCTTTCCAGTTCCATAGTTTGTAATCTAATACATGGAGAAAATATTGATGGAAATTTGGGGAACGTGTAGCACATTCTCGAAGCTTTTGTTTGTGATTTCAATTCTTCCTTTGCTGGTGACCTCGACTGAAGAGTTGTCCCCCATCAGAATAGGATGACCTTTGCATGCGTCTAGTGAATATTAGACTTCTTTTGTGGCTTCCATTTGATGTGATGCATCTGAATCTATGATCCAAGCATTAGGAGAGGAGTTGATAGCAATCAAAGCATGGCTAGAATTTCCTTTCTTGGGATTATGATCTTCTAGCTTCTTATTCTTGGAACCCTTGGGGATGTGATCTCCAAGGTTGTTTTTTTGAAGTATTTGGGCCATTTGATCTCTCTGTTTCTACATACATGCAAACTTTGGATGGAACCCTTTATGAAAGTAGGTGCATTTCTTCCCATTTCTTCCCTTTACACCTTTGGATCCAGAGGCATCATTGAAGGGTTGTGAGTACCCTTCCTTCTTTGGATTTGCATGTGTTTTCCTTTTGTAATTGTCTTTATATTTCTGATTTTGATGACCGCTACCATCATAAATAGTAAGTGCATGCGCCTTTTGGACTTTGATTTTTCCCATGTTGATAAGCTTGTTCTTATCTTGTGTTAGATATTCAATAAATATCTCAAGAGAGGGCATCTTCCAGGTGGCTCAAGAGGTGAGCCTAACTGAATTAAATGTGGATACAAACACTGAGTATTCTGGACCATGTTTGGACAACAAATCCTTATATTTGGTAAAGAAATCTTGGAGATTTTCAAAGGTTTTTTCATCCAAATTAAGCAATTCCACCTCGAGCATGTGTCGCATCATCTCATCATGTTTGCCAAAAATCCCTTCCATGGTGTTCCAAGATTCATTGGGGGTTTTACAATAGGATATGTGAAAGAGGATTTTAGGAGAAATGAGATTGCAAATAGTTCCAAATGCTTCATCCATTCGATTCAGATACTTGGATTTTTCTATGGCTGATGTGGGTTCGATCTCTATGTACATGGTTAGCCTATATAATCCTTTTCCTCAAAGATGCACTATCATCTTCTCTTTCCATGCAAAGAAATTGTACGGTGTAAGAATGAATTCTTTTGGAAATTCCATTTTTCTGTTGTCTTCAATATTCGATACCTCCAAAAGGAATCTGGTGTGTATTTTTCCTAGAAATTTTTCATCTCTGATACCATGTAAATGTGTTGAACCTGCACAAAAAATATCTATATAGAAAATGACATACACCGTTTGCAGAGAAAATATGAGAAAAGAGAAGAAGGAGAGAAAGAATGGAAGAATTATCATTAACCAAACGAATGAATGATAATTTAAACATGATATACTCTGTATAACTCAACTAATATGCACTGGAGGAGAAGACAATGGGCCATAATGGTGGTCTATAGTGATCTAGACACACACCGGAAATTACGGGAGTAAACTGCCACCTAGTCTAGTCTCTCAGGGAGTTACAGGAGTTAACTGCCACCTTGTCTGAGTTAACTAGTCTCTGAGTATTGAGTTAAGTGTCTAAAATAGAGTGAAGTGAGGAGGAGATCATGGAATCATGAGTAATGTGATAGTCTGGTGATAATCCCAAGGAAAATTTTCATTAGTTGGTGATGATCCCAATGATGCATGGTGATGATCCTAATGTGGCATCTAGACTCCACTCAACTGACCAAACTGAAGTGTGAACTAAAGAGAATATTCTCCTAGAGAAATGTTCTCCATAAACTATAGGAGACTGATTAATGACTAATAAACATAGGGAAAACCTTAGGAAAAAGAAATCATAGGTGTGTGTGAAGTATCTCCAACACAAACCTATAGCTCTTCCTTAGTCTCAACAACGTGGTACTAACATCCCCCATCAAATCTGGTTTAGCCTCATAGGACTAACCCATGCATATTGCAGGGCCTCAAAGGGAAAAGTGTCATACAAAATGTGAGGGTTCCTCGTGGGACACTAGTAGCCTGAACCATGGGGGTTAGCCAAATTAGGGTTTCACAAAAAATCCTTTCTCTCATATGAAATCCCAAAACTTTTTCTCACCTTACTCTTTCATTGCCTCAGATTCATAGTTTTAGATTCGCCAATAGATCACTTTCTCAATAGAAGATATTCAATAAACTTGTGTAAGTGAATGTACAAATGAGAGGCTTCTTGTTGTGTATTTATACCTTTTCTAAATAGCTTGTTTTGTTAACTTAATGTTTGAACTATACATTATTTTTATAACCACTTTACCCTTTAATTAATGACTTGTAATTGTTTATGGGATTCTTGATCCATATTTAGGGTTTCCAACTTCATGACCTCATAACTCCTCAACCATGAGGAACTACGTGACGTTCCACATATCGTTGGAAATGGCATGACAAAGGATATCCTTAAATGAGTGTGTTACCAGCATTTACATTGTCCTTAATGTCCTTATTCCTCAAACAACTTCTGTAATATCCCTAGGCTGCGCCCAATTGTAATGTAGATGAAAATGTACTTAAGTTGGTGAGATTTTTTTATGCCATTTTGTATACACATTTCATGGCATAGTGCACGTATGTACTGCACAGTAAAATGAGGAAGTTGTTGTTTTTAAGTTTCTGTGGTGAGGAGTTTCGCATGTGTTGTTCGGATAATCCACAGTTGGTGTCATTTTTTCATCGATGTTTTGAATCTGAATCAGGATTCATCATCAGGACTAATCATTGAGTGAGAGCTAGCTGGTCATCGTCAATTAATACTTTAAATGCAAGACAATTTTTTAATTTAAAAGTTATTTAATTAAGTCGGTTGTCCTAATTTCGGAATTTAATTTAATTAATGAGACTTAAAGCTAGGGTTTTGAGAATAATAATTAGTATGTATAAGTATATAAAAATCTAGGTTATACGAGGCTTTTAATTATTTGTTTAGGGTTTTAGGTAATTTATTAGGTTTTACTCCTAATTAATTATTTAATAGTGCTGGTATATAAGTAGTGGGGTTTGTTTGTGATTATTTTTAAGGTGATTAGGATATTAATGTCATATGATTAGTGATCATTACCCAAGTGTGGAATAATAATTAGTGTGTGTAAGTGCCAAGATTTCCTCATTTGAAGGTATTCCCTCAAACTCTCTTCTCAAACTATCAATTTGAACACTACCCACATTTATTGCAATCATTTGTTCCTCTATCAAGGCATGGGATTGTGATTTCCTCCTAGAAGGATAATTCAAGATGTAACGTTACAGCAAGTTCCTTAAGGTGTATAATTGGGGAAAAGTTATGAATATAGTGAATGTGGGAATAGTTGTTTAATTCCTTAAAATTGGATTTTTATTCAAGCACATGAAGCCATGAATTTTATAAATTCATAGTTACAGAGTTCAACTTGTGTAAGGTTGGGGAGCACTTGAAATTGGGAGAAAATCCCTATTTTTGGGTGAAATACAGAGGTTAATTGTTGAAGCAACGTCGAATTGGGTTGGTATAAGGGTTGAATCCGACGAAGGGGTATGTTTTTAGTGAGAAGGAACAAAAAATTGTGAGCGATCACTTGCTTATTTATCTCTAGAAAGTACAGTTACAACATAGGGTTGCAACAGAGTTACATCATAGTTATTGTGAGTTGCAGCAGAGTTACAGAAAGTGTTGCAGCAGAGTTATAACGAGTTGCAACAGATTAATAGTGAGTAACAACAAGTAGAGTAACAACACAAAATTCGAAGGAGAAAGTAAAGTTACAACATAGTGTTGCAACATAGTTACAACATAGTTATAGTGAGTTGCAACAGAGTTACAGAAAATGTTGTAGTAGAGTATAGCATAGGAAATCTACTAATGAAAAAACAAATGAAATCATTGAGCTTCAGATGGGAGAAAGAGGTCAAACCATTTGCTCTGGCTGTGTGCCCTCCTCTGCAAGTCATGTTCCCTAGCTCAAATCTGTCCTCCAAATCCAAACCTGCAAATTGTGTGCCCTAGCTGAAATGGCTCAAATCCGTCCTCCAAATCTGTGGTGGTGGGTGCGTGGACTGTGGAGCAATAGTGTGGAATCCAAATCCACACCTACGTGCGAGTGGTGGCTATGAGTGCATGGACTGTGGAGCAATACAGTGGTGGACTGTGTGTGGAGCAGGCCACGCGGGAGGGGAATATAGCTTTGCATTTTGAAATCGGTGGTGGACTGTGCGTGGAGCAGGCCGCGGGAGGGGAATATAGATTTGAGTTTTGAAATGAATTTGTTATGTTTTTAATTTTCGTTTCTTTATATAATATATATGTAATATATATGTAATATATAGTATATATAATATATATTATATATAATATATAATATATAATATATATATAATATGACCACGATGCATCATTTCCATCAGAAAAATGTTATGTCGTACTATTAAGAGCTGATATTTATTTTTATTCTTGATTTGATGCACTTTAATTTTGGTTCTTATATGGATGTAGCCTCTACTTTCCATCCTCAAAGTGTCCTCTTTGCTTGCAGTAATTATGGAAGGGGGCATTCTTTCTCTTAGAAATTCTCTGTCTATCTTTTGGTGAGAGTTTGTCTTTCTACTATGTGGTCCCATTGAGAGTATTATATTACATGTCATATATTGACACAATATTCATCCTTGGATACATGATTGTACTTTACTAGTCTTCCTCTTGGATCATTACCTTCAAATGAGGAAATCTTGATCATTACCTGATTTGGTCCATGATGGTCCATGATTTGGTCCATGATAGGCCATCATGGACCAAATCAGGTATGACACCGACCTTTTCCTTTCCTTTCCCTGTTTGTTTTGGTTTAATTTGAATAAGTTCTTAGGTTTAGGGGTCTATCGAGTCTTACTACTACTATAAAAATTCTAATTTAAAACTTGTCACTATACACTTTATTAATTAAACCCTAATCCTTTTACAAACCCTAATACCCTCATTAGATATTATTACCCTACAAACTTATATTAAAACACTATCAATTCTAATAACTAGATATGACTAAAACCTGAGTGCTTAAATAAAAAAACCTAAATGAGTAAAGAAACCTAGATTTCACACTATTTTCTAATTTGACACCTAACTACAATATCCACACTTAGGTAATAAGCATTGATTCTCAATATTAATACACATATGTAATCATATGGTATTAATATCCTAAATAAAAAATAATCACAAATAACCCCACTACATATACACTAACAGTACTAAATAATTAATTAAGAGTAAAACCTAATTACCTAAAACCCTAAAACAAATAATTAACTAAAAGCCTCCTATATAACCTAGATTTTTATATATACTTACACACACTAATTATTATTCCACACTTAGGTAATGATCACTAATCATATGACATTAATATCCTAATCACCTTAAAAATAATCACAAAAAAACCCCATTACTTATATACCAACACTATTAAATAATTAATTAGGAGTAAAACCTAATAAATTACCTAAAACCCTAAACAAATAATTAAAAGCCTCGTATAACCTAGATTTTTATATACTTATACATACTAATTATTATTCTCAAAACCCTAGATTTAAGTCTCATTAATTAAATTAAATTCCGAGATTAGGACAACCGACTTAATTAAATAACTTTTAAATTAAAAAAATTGTCTTGCATTTAAAGTATTAATTGATGATGATTAGCTAGCTCTCACTCGACGATTAGTCCTGATGATGAATCCTGATTCGGATTCGAAACGTCGATGAAAAAATGACACCAACTATGGATTATCCGAACAACACATGTGAAAATGAGGAACTGTGCACATTCCTGGATATCGCACACAACAACTTGAGTGCGCGCGATTGTGAGGCCAGCGAGCCTTTGTGTATATGCTATGTTTTATAGGATGGTGAGCCAGTTGTTAGAAGCTATGATGCTTATGTTTTGATTAGGACGGAGAGCCTAGATGTTAAAGTCCAGTGCGCCTATTTTTGTACATGTCTCATAATTAATATAAAATACATCGTTGCACGTAGATCGACCATGATAAAAGAGAAGGGGGACTAAACTCCACTAGTTAGGGAAAGGGAGGGGCTAAGTTGAGGAAAGGGGCTAAGCTAGGGAGCTTAAGCCAAAAATGAATATTATATTAATATTTCTTTAAATATAAAGTATAGATAATTATTTTATCCTAAGTTCTAAAGTTGGGTACATGTGGGACAAAGTAGCTCCCAACATGACAAGTGTCAAGTTGGGGGCATGCATACATATTGTTGGGACTTAGTTCATTTCCTATCATCTTTTCCATCATTCATCCATCATTAGGACCATCATTCCGACTATCAAGTCAATCATCCATGAGTATTCACACACCATTGAGTTATATTTTGTATCTTCATGATTGTACCTGAACCCATATCCATAGCCATTTTATGTTGGTGTATTTGGTTAGATTGGGAGATGGACTGAAGAAGTGGGTTTTCAGGCCCGTGAGAAATTCTCTGGGTGAGAGAATTGTTGGGGATTTATTTCCTAAAGGTGTTGAACTACAGTTGCAGGGCTCTGAGACTTCCTATCTGGCCTGTTGCTGAAGCCCTGGAAGGGAAGTGGGGCAGCCGAGGGACTATTGAGAAGAGAAGGGGCACACTTCCTGGGGTACTGGGATAGGCATGTGGGGAATGAGGGACTGTAGGTTGTTAGTTGAGTGAGCACTTGAGACAGAGTCTTCCCTGTTGTCCATGAGCCTTTAGCCTGGTTAGGAATCCCTTTACCCGGGTGGAGTTTAGTGCCATCTCAGGGGTGACTCACTGTTGAGAGTGATGAACAGTGTGGTCTAAGGCTGGGAGGTTCATGGAAGGTCTACACGCAGTTGGTGACATTCTTACCAAGATAAGTGCCAATCTGGGTGATAAATTTACATGTTGCATTGTTATTTATGTGCTTATATTTATGGGTTTATCTTATGTGTGTGTTTATGATTGTCTGTATCTTTATGGGTATTTCTTGTATATGCTACATGTGTATGGTTATGGTAATTTCAATGTGAATCTATGTATTTATTTATGTATTTTTATGCATACGTTTTATATATAATGCTTCCACAAGAGTTCAGTGTGTGCATATGTTTTAATTGCATGCAGTCGAAAAAAAATAATTTATGTGGCATAGCTTAGTTGTATGTTGGGAAATGTTACAGTATGTTTAGTAGAGAGAATAGTAAGAGTTCTCTGGTGTAGCATGGCCTGGCATGGATGGTCGGGGATGTTACAATATGGTATCAGAGCTTCAATTTTCAACACTGAGCCTAAATGGGCCAAACGAGTTGAGTTGAGGCGAAATTATACAAAAGATTTATTTCGAACGGGCCAAATTTCAAGTTGTAGAGCGTCCATGGTAAATTTTGGAAGAAACGACGCGAAATTGGGAAAATCCCCAATTCCTGTTGCTAAATTCATGAGAAAATGGAGAAATTCAGCCATGCGATGAGATATTGCTGATTTAATATCTGTTTTAGAAAATTTGGACCTCGAATTGGTCGAATTTGAAGTTACAGTGTAGCCATGACAGATGGAGCGAGATTAATAAATAAAATTCTCAATTTGTGAATGATTTTTGGGTAAATTCGTTCCAAAAATGTCAACCCACAGTGATCTGTTTTTACAAAGGTTGAACTGGTGTTATCATGTTGAAATTGAACGAATTTCATAGTTGCAGAATGTCTATGGTAATTGGGAAAAAAAGGCCCCAATTTCTGTAGCGGAATTCACGAGGAATTGATGCACATAAAAATGAATGTGCACACGTGGGTGCACTAAAATGCATAATGCGTAGTGAAAAGATTTTGATAGATAAAATTCGTCAATGCGCAACAAGATATTGGCGCGCGACATGAAAGTAGTGCGTGCAAGTTAGTGGCGCGACAGAGAAGTAATACACAATGGTTTTAAAGTGTGTGAAGCACGATTTCCCTTGTGTTGTTTCCACGCATGGTAAATATGGGTTTACAGGTTGAAATTTGTGCGTGCAGAGTCATTTGGAAGGTGAATAACAACAAAAAACTAGTAATTTTCTGTGACTTTTTATATCATTTGAACATCATCTTTTTGCAGCGCATTTTTTAGGGGCTTAAGAGCATTTTTAAAAACTCAAAAACCACGAGACAGAGGTGTACCAAAGGTACACTCTCTCTCTATAGTTCAAATAAAATAGCTCAGATAAATCTTTCTAATGGTGTAAAATGTTCATCAAATACATCTTTTATGAGAAAGTTACAACACAAACAGTGAAGGGTAAATTTTAGGACCCCACTAACTTCAAAGAGCCATAAATTTATGCTCCAAAATCATATTGAGGCACAGGAGAAATCAATGGAAATATATTGAACCATAGAAGACAATAATAGAGTTCAATTAAATTTATGGGCATGTTAAAAGTGTTTAATATGGAAAATAAGGTACCTATAACATTCCTGACCAAAAACACAAATTGGCCTAGAACTTCAGCAGGCTGTAACTAGCAACCCAAAACCCAGAATGAGGTGAAACTTGGAAAGAATGTCCATAATATGATTATTCATAAACCCAATTGA
This sequence comes from Picea engelmannii, assembly GCA_009831015.1. Lineage (NCBI taxonomy): Eukaryota > Viridiplantae > Streptophyta > Pinopsida > Pinales > Pinaceae > Picea > Picea engelmannii. The sequence continues at coordinate 442,867 of ML800658.1, forward strand.
GATCATACGAAAATTACAATGGAGTAGGTGAAGAAATGCATAATTACAGTGCAGAGTTGCGCCAAGTGGAAGTGAACAAAAAAGTTAATGGGAAAATTTTGAATGACCATAACGTTCTTCTCCAGACTCACAATTGAACATGTGAGCAAGTGTTGGAAAGGTCTCGGAAAGTGGAATCTAAATATACACCCAAAAAATTGATCTGGACATTCAATTTTCTAGGAAATCAGAAGAAAGAGTTCTGATATATTATTGAACCAAAATGGTTCATATTTTTCATAAACAATATTGAAACAGTTAGCCTGACAAAGTTTGTTGGCTGCACATTTTGCAAAGTTAACAACAACTAGATCAGATCAATATTAGCATAGATTCCATAGGAATGGAAGAGACACAAACGACTTACAGTTAGGAAGATGAAATCAGAGGGATGGATTCCCATTTGGGCATTGAAGGAACAAATTCCAATGGGCATGGAGAAGAAAGGGATGAAAACATGAATATGGAAGAGACCATTAAAAATTTGCAGAAGGATGTCCAAAGACATAAATTTGATAATGAAATTATTATGAGAGCTAAGGAGAAGCAGGATGACTTCAACATGAAGTTATTGGAAATCTTAAACATAATAGAAAATAAATTGGATAAGGAGAGTGGCTCAAGCAAGTTAGGAAATCACATTTCTCGTGATGAGAAACGAAAATCAAGAAGTGTTAGAAGAAATCACCATCACTCCCTGAGTCATTCTAATAGGATATCACACAACAACTCAAGTCCATCCCCTGTCAGGAAGCACAAGAGGTCTAGGGTGGATGAACTACGAGGAGAAATGAACAAAACCAAACCTCCTACATTTGATGGTGAGCACAAGAAGGATGAAGATGGAGAAACATGGTTGTTGGGCATGATAAAGTATTTTCAATTGCATAACTATTCTTCTCATGCATAAGGTAGAATTTCTATCTATCAACTCAAGGGAAAGGCATCCATGTGGAGGGATCAACTTTTGCAGGTGCAACACATTAAAGAGAAAAGTGTCACTTGGAGGGAATTCGAGAAGTATTTTGAGAAGAAATACTTGACTAAGAGATACTATGACAAGAAAATGAAAGAGTTATTCAAACTCAAGCTGGGGAGTATGACAATAGATGAATATGAAAGAAGGTTTTTAGAACTGTTGAAGTATGTCTCTTTCATAAAGGATGAGATAGTTAAGATTCAAAGGTATTTGAGTGGATTGCCATCATTTATCAGTGAAAAAATACAGTATGATGATCCCAAGACATAGGAGGATGCCATAAGGCAAGCTAAATACCTTTATGATCAGCAAAAATCAAGGCCAACTTTCCAAAAATCTTAGGAAGACAAAAATAAATTCAAGGTGGATCAGAGGAAGAAGGGATCTAAGCCACCATTCTTCAAAAATAATACACAGGGAAAAAAAAATCCTAAAGAGCCCAGAATGATTGAAACAGGGGGTCAAAGACCAAGGCAACCACCTATTCAATGTTGGGGTTGTAAAGGAGATCAAATGTTCAGAGATTGTCCTCACAGAGGTGAAAAAGGGAGAATTGTTCACAATGTACAACAAACTAAAATAGTGGAGGACATGGGTAGAAATGTGCCAAGGATCTATCCAACCCTGGACAAAAAGAAATCAGAGTATCAGTCACATATGATTGAAGTGGAAGGTATGATCAACAACCAAACCATTGATATTTTAATTGATTCAGGAGCTAGTCATAGTTATATAGATCCTAAGATGGTGGAAAGTTTGCATTTGCCAAGAAGAAAGCATGGGAAATCTTGGTTGGTGCAGCTGGCTACAGGAGCCAAAAGAAAGGTTAATCAGATAGTTAAGTCATTTCTTATGAACATGAATGGACTGAACACTAGGGCATATTTGAACATCTTGACTTTAGGTTCTTATGACTGTCTAATTGGGATGGATTGGTTGGACCAACATCATGTTATCCTAGACTGTCATAACAAAACATTTACTTGCTTGGATGAGAAAGGGAAACTACAGAACGTGCAGGGAGTTCCCAGGGATGTAACCATCAGAGAAATTTCAACATTGTCGCTGAAGAAATGTTACAGAAAAGGGTGTCAAATATTTGAATCTCATATGGAAGAGACACCTAAAGATAAGGTGACAAATTTGGAAGATCATGCAGTCCTGGAAGAATTTGAAGATGTGTTCAAGGAAGTACTAGGACTACCCCCAAAGAGAGACATTGATTTCTCTATAAATCTAATTCCTGGAGCAGTTCCAGTGTCAAAGACTCCTTACAGAATGAGTACACCAGAGCTGAAGGAGTTGCAAATGCAACTTGAAGATCTTCTGAAGAAGGGGTATATATGACCTAGTGTGTCACCTTGGGGTTCCCCGGTCTTTTTTGTGAATAAGAAAGATGGAACATTAAGATTGTGTATTGATTTCAGACAATTGAATAAAGTGACTGTGAAGAACAAATATCCTCTGCCAAGAATTGATGATCTCTTTGATCAATTGAAGGATGCAAAGATATTTTCAAAGACATATCTCAAATCAGGATACCATTAGGTAAGGATTAAAGAGGAAGATATCAACAAGACCACCTTCAGGACAAGGTATGGTCACTATGAGTTCACAATGGTGCCATTTGGGTTGTCAAATGCACCAGTTGTTTTCATGTGCTTAATGAATGGTGTTTTCCGAGAATATTTAGACAAGCTTGTCATTGCATTTTTGGATGACATTCTTATATACTCTAAGTCAAAAGAAGAGCATGAGAATCATTTAAGAATGGTGTTGAAAGTATTAAGGGAGCATTAGTTGTATGCCAAGTTGAGAAAGTGTTCATTTTATCAAAAGAAAATTCATTATTTGGGGCACATTATTTCAAAGGATGGGATAGCAGTGGATCCTGAGAAGATAGAAGCAATTAGAGAATGGTCAGCGCCAAAAAATGTGACATAGGTCAGATCATTCATGGGCCTTGAAGGATACTACAGGATATTTATTGAAGGATTTTCAAAGATTGCACACCCAATCACTTCATTGCAAAGAAAGGGCGTGAAGTTTCAGTGGACATTGGATTGTGAAAAGAGTTTCCAACACTTGAAACAATTATTGACAAGTTCACCAATACTAAGGATTACAGACCCAAATGAAGACTTCATTGTATGCACAGATGCATGTAAAGACATACTTGGTGGAGTCCTCATTCAAAATGGGTTTGTTATATGTTATGAATCAAGGAAGTTAAAAAAGCATGAAAGACACTATGCCACTCATGATTTGGAGTTGGAAGCCATAGTGCATGCCTTGAAGAAATGGAGACACTACCTCATGGGGAAAAGGATTGAGCTAAGAACAAACCATAATGGTCTGAAATATTTATTTGATCAACCAGCTATAAATTCTAGGCAAACCAGATGGTTAGAATTTCTAAGTGAATATGACTTTGAAATAAAGCATATCAAAGGGAAAGAGAAAAAAGTGGTTGATGCACTCAGCAGAAGAGTGCATGAAATGCATGCTACAACCATTAGCATGTACCAATCATATTTGAAAGACAAAATTACAGAGGCTGCCAAATTAGATTTGCATTACAAAGAATTAGTGGAAAAATTACAACAAGGTAATTTGCAACATAAAATTGAAGATTACAAGCTAGATAATGATGAAATTCTCAGGTACAGGGGAAAAATCTATGTACCAAATTCTAATGAATTGAAAAATATGATATTGAGAGAAATGCATAATGTGCCTTATGTTGGGCACCCAGGATATCAGAAAACTATTGCAGCTATCAAGAGCCAATATTATTGGCCAGGCATGAAGGAAGAGGTTGCTCATTTTATTGCCAGATGTTTGGAATGTCAAAAGGTAAAGGTTGAGCATAGACACCTAGCTAGTTTGCTACAGCCATTGCCCATTCCTGAGTGGAAATGGGAAGTTGTAACAAGGGTTTTCATTACCAAACTGCCTAGAACAAACAAGCAACATGATTCTATCATGGTAGTGGTGGATAAGCTTACTAAAGATGCCCATTTTGTTTCAGTTAATCTCATTCACAAGGTAGCGAACATTGCTTATGTTTATATGAAATAAAATGCTAGATTACATGGCATACCAAAGACAATTGTGTCTGACAGAGATCCAAAATTTACCTCAAAATTTTGGAAAGGATTATTTAATGGATTTGGCACAAATTTGAATTTTGGTACAGCCTATCATCCAAAATCAGAAGGACAAATAGAGAGGGTGAATCAAGTGAATGAAGACATGTTAAGAATGTATGTGATGGATAAACCATCAAAATGGGAAGACTACCTACACTTGGTAGAGTTTTCTTATAACAATGGGTACCAAGCATCTCTAAGGATGAGCCAATTTGAGGCACTTTATGGCAGAAAGTGCAACACACCAGTAAGTTGGCATAACCCCGTAGACAGAGCAATGGTTGGGCCAGATTTGCTCAGGGAAATGGAGGAGAAAATGATTAAAATAAAACAAAATTTAAAGGCTTCCCAGGACAGGCAGAAAAGATATACTAATAAGGGCAGAACTCACAGGGAATTTAAAGTGGGTGACCAAGTATTTTTGAAAGTGAAGGCCAACATAAGTTCCCTGAAATTGGAAAATTGTTCAAAGTTGGTAGCTTGCTATTGTGGGACATTTGAAATCCTAGAAAGGATTGGTACAATAGCTTATATGATTGCATTGCCTGCATCCATTTCTGTTCATAATTTATTCCATGTATCATTGCTAAAGAAATATATGCCTGATGTTAATCATGTTATTGATTGGAATGTGATTCAGGTGGAGCAAGAAGGCGCTTTTCAAGTGCATCTGGTACGCATTATGGAGCAGAAAATCAAACAGCTCTAGAATCAAGCTATAGGGCTTATAAAGGTCCAATGGACCTGGTACGGTCTTGAGGACGCTACTTGGGAGCATGAGGATGCAATGTGGGCATAATAACCACATATTTTTGAAGATTTTTGAGATTTTGTTGTATATGGGTACATGATGCACTAAGGACAGTGCATAAATAAGGGGAGGGGTTTGTAATATCCCTAGATCATGCCCAATTGTAATGTATATGAAAATGTACTTAAGCTGGTGAGTTGTTTTGATATCATTTTGTATACACATTTCATGGCATAGTGTACGCATGTACTGCGCAATAAAATGAGGAAGTGTGCACATTCCTAGATATTGTGCGCAACAACATGAGTGTGGGCAATTGTGAGGCCTACGAGCCTTCGTGTATATGCTATGTTTTATAGGCTGGTGATCCAGTTGTTATAAGATATGATGCTTATGTTTTGATTAGGCGGGAGAGCCTAGATGTTAAAGGCCAATGCACCTATTTTTGTACATGTCTCATAATTCATATAAAATACATCGCTGCACACAGACCGACCACGATAAAAGAGAAGGGTGACTAAACTCCACTAGTTAGGGAAAGGGAGGGGCTAAGCTAGGGAGCTTAAGCCAAAAAGGAATATTATATTAATATTTCTTGGTGATATTATTACCAAGATAAGTGCCAATCTGGGTGATAAATTTACATGCTGCATTGTTATTTACGTGCTTATATTTATGGGTTTATCTTATGTGTGTTTATGATTGTATGCATATTTATGGGTATTTCTTGTATATGCTGCATGTGTATGTTTACGGTAATTTCAGTGTGAATCTATGTATTTATAGATGTATTTGTATGCATATGTTTTATACATAATGATTTTGCAAGAGTTCTATGTGTGCATATGTTTTAATTGCATGCAGTTGAAAAAAAGAAAAAGTTATGTGGCATAGCTCAGTTGTATGCTGGGAAATGTTACAGTATGTTCCATAGAGAGAACAGTAAGAGTTTTCTGGCGTAGCGTGGCCCGGCATGGATGGTCGAGGACATTAAAACTTCAAGCTACATGACCACACCTCCATGGATTCTTGTAGACTTATTCAAAGCATATTCCAGTGAGGAACATGCTTAGATATATGCCATAAGGGGAACACTTTGGATACTTCTCCAAATACACCCATCACATATGTTGACATCAAAGAGAACCACTTATGTTGACATCAATGGAAACCAACTATCCAACAAAATCAATGACAACCAAATGTCCATTAATCTCCCCCTTTGGAATTGATGGAAACACTCATTCTCCAAAAATCATACTCCACCTATGACTAATGCTCCTGATATTTCTCTCATAAATTTTCTCTCCTTATGTTTCTCTCCCCCTTTGACATCAATGGAAAAGGGCATCTCCCTTTGGGGATGCTCTCCCTGTATTCATGCTTCTGATCATTCTCTTTATCCTCTTTGACATCATAGGCAAAAGGTTAACTCCTCATATCGATATGTCTCCCCTTATATTCATGCTACTAATATGGTATCTCTTTATGACAAATTCTCTCCCCTTGAATTCTCTACAAGATGTCATGTAGATCAATGTGGGGCTTTCTATACTTGCTTTCTTTCCTCTCTTTCGATGCTTCTTATCCATTGGTGTTTCCTCTTGTAATTCACTGACATATATAAAAATAATTCAAAAATTGTGTGTCTTCAAGTCTTCATGGGTTTTCAAGTTCACAACTTATATATCAATGATCATGTCATTCAACAAATTCCTTCTGACGATATAGATTTTTTTGTTGGTTTCTCTTCCCCTGTTGAGTTGTGCCTCTCACTGCTTTCCTTCATGTGACTAAATAATTACTTTTGTCCATTGATTCCACTAATTCCACTGATTTCAATTGTTAATATGATTTCATTCACTGTTATGCATCTTCTCTGACTCATGTATTTTTTATCTTCCAAATATCTCATGAATCCATCTCTATCCATATGTCATAAAATTGTCCATGACTCTGCTACTCAACTGCATACAATGATGACCCATCTATTGAAATTGATCACACCATATTCCTTGTTGCTCAATTTGTCTTCCAATTAGATTCTACATGTCTGTAACAATCTATATTGAATATATCCCTATCTGAATACATATGTGGAATTATTTATATAATCATGAAATTCTTCTTGAGAATTGTGCCAATGATATTCTCTGAAACTATAAGCTAATACCTGAAAGTGTTTCCTCAAAAAATAAAACTATCATAATACATTTTGCGCTTTTGTCATCAAACCACTATGAAACTGCAAATACTTCAGACTGCTTGAAGGATAGTTCTTTGATATGTAGATCTACTTCTTAGACTCCTCCTCTTCACTATTCATATTTACTGGGAGTCTTTAAGCCACATGGTTCAAAAAAATATTTTCTCTGATGCATAGTAATCTTACTCTTCATAACTTTCCTTTTCATCCTCTTCCTAAAATCTATCATCTTTCTCTTTTCCTATCAATTCATCATGATTTTGTGTTGCTGCAAATCTTGTGAGTGCAATATTTGGGACCTATTTTTCATTCAGTGGTTCTTCTTGTTTTTCATTTCTTCTCCAAATTAGGGTTTCATAGAAAACCCTTGCTGTCCTATGCAATCTCGAAACTTTTTCTCACCTTACTCTTTCAATGGCTTAGATTCATCATTTCATATTCGCCAATAGGTCACTTTCTCACTAGAATATATTCAATAAACTTGTGTAAGTGAATGTACAAATGAGAGGCTTATTTTTGTGTATTTATACCTTTTCTAAATAACTTGTTTCGTTAACTTAAGGGTCGAACTATAATTTCTTCTTATAACCACTTTACCCTTTAATTAATGACTTGTAACTATTTAGGGGCTTCTTGATCCATCTTCAGGGCTTCCAACTTCATGACCTCATAACTCCTCATATATGAGAAACTACGTGACGTTCCACATACCATTGGAAATAAAATGACAAAGGATATCCATAAATAATTTTATTACCATCATTTACATTGTCCTTAATGTCCTTATTCCTCAAACAATTTCGAGCTTCATGACCACACCTCCATGGATTCTTGTAGACTTCTTCAAAGGATATTCCCGTGAAGGGCATGCTTAGAGATACACCATAAGGGGAACACATTGGAGACTTCTCCAAATACACCCATAACATATGTTGACATCAATGAAAACCACTTATGTTGACTTCAATGACAACCAACTATCCAAAAAAAAAATGAAAACCAAATGTCCAACAATCTCCCCGTTCGGCATTAATGGAAACACTCATACTCCACCTGTGACCAAGGATCCTCATATTTCTCAACTCATTTTTCTCTCCTTATGTTTATCTCCCCCTTTGAAATCAATGGCAAAGGGTATCTCCCTTTGGGGATGCTCTCCCTATATTCATGCTTCTGATCTTTCTCTTTCTTCCTCTTTGACATCATAGGAAAAATCTTAACTCCGCCTATCGATATGTCTCCCCCTATATTCATGCTACTAATATGGTCTCTCTTTATGAAAAATTATCTCCCCTTGACTTCTCTGCAAGATGTCATGTAGATCAATGTGGGGATTTCTATACTTTCTTTCTTTCCTCTCTTTCGATGCTTCTTATCCATTGGTGTTTCCTCTTGTAATTCACTAACATATATAAAAAGCATTCAAAAATTACTTGTCTTCAAGTCTTCATGGATTTTCAAGTTCACAACTTATATATCAATGACCATGTCATTCAAAACATTCCTTCTTATGATATAGCTTTTGGTGACGGTTTCTCTTCCCTTTTTAAGTTGTGCCTTTCACTGCTTGCCTTCATGTGACTTGCTAATTACTTTTTGATTCCACCACTTCCATTCACTTTTATGCATCTTCTCTGACTCATGCCTTATGTATATGCCAAATATCTCATGAATCCATCTCTATACATATGTCATAAAATTTCCCATGACTCTGCTACTCAACTGCACACAATGATGACCCATCTATTGCAATTAATCACACCATATTCCTTTCTTCTTAAATTGTCTTCCAATCAGACTCTACATGTTTGTAACAATCTATATTGAATATATCCCTATCTGAATACATATGTGGAATAATGTATACAATCATGAACTTCTTCTTGATAATTGTTTTGAATATATGTGTTGGAAGCAGGTCGAAGTGGAAACAAGGATGATCATGGGGAAAGAAAGCATGTAAAAACAAAAGTAACAGCTGGAAGGAAACACAACACACACGCATGCAAGAAAGCGTGCACAAGGAGAGTGACAACTGGAAGGAGGAGTAGCACGTGCAAATGAGAGGAAGACCTAATGTCGGTAGGGTTAGGGTTTTGGTAATATATTGTAATGGTTGAAGAGCCAAATATGTATAAATACTGATAATCAGGTATTATAGAGGGTCCCGATACGTAGATATTATAGGTTGGCTTTTTGCATTGTTCAGATTGTTGTTACACCATAGATATGTACGAGTCGATGAGAATTGTAATGTTGTTATGTACTATCTTGTAAGTTGTTGAGCTAGAGGAGAGGAGAAAAGGAATATCTAGGGATTAGATCCCAGGCTGAGGAGCCTGGTGCGATCTAGTTCGCCTCATATAGATCTTACCCATCGGAGGAGAATTGTAAGCGCGCGAAACTGGATACGCAGAACTACCATAATAAAAGAGACAAGAGCCAAATCTTTGTGGATGTATCCCAGGAGGGGGTGAACCATGGTAACACATGTGTAATGGGATGAATGCATGCATAACTTTATCATATTTTCAGTAGTTAATTGTTGTGCTGAATGAATGAATGAGTTATTCCGTTGCCTGTTTTAATGTTGTTGCGATATTGAGGGAATAAGTCATGAATAATAGTAGGTTTCAATCACAAGTTATAATAATTGGTTCAGGATATAGATCCCATATCTCATGCTATATCCTAGGCTGTAAACGCATGAGTCTTACAATCACCCATTGAAGCTATCTCGAGTGAGACTGTGCAGTTCATTCTGTGTGCTGCATTGCCTTCTAGTTTACTGGGAGGGCCAATAGTTTTAGAGGATTTTGTTGGAAACCTGAAAGACATGAAACCTGGGTCAATAACTCAGATGATAGAGTAGAACTAGTAACCAAAAAATGGTTCCATTGTCGTTGGAAGGAATAGAGGAGTATTGAATAGATGAGATAGGAGGAGCATGAAATGAGCAAAGAAAAGAAGAGAGAAATGAGCCATTAGAATGGGATGTTGAGACCGTGGAACCCCACAAAAGCAAAAATTGAAACTTGATTGAGAACCAAAGATCTAGAGTTTGCACATAAAGACAATAGAAACCCTAGAATCACACCCTACAAATATCTGGACAAATACGTGTTTACTGATTTGCATGAAGTCGTTTTCTGTTATTTTCTGCATCTATTGCAGGAGTGGATACTAAGGTTGAAGGATAACCATGTGACAAACCAGATTCGACAGTTAGAGTGGAACCCAATATAGATTGAACACTTACAGTAGGTGAACAACAAACTCACCCGCACAATAGAATTTTGGCTTGACAGTATTATGGCAAGGATTATAACAGAGTTTGTAGTTGACAGAGTGAAGTCATACAATGTAGTGGAGCAAGAATTTCTACGCGAACCTTGAGGAAGGTACATTCGATCACTGTATACTTCTATTAACATACTGCTATATAACAAGGTTGTAATGAAAATGGAATTAGACAACTAAACTTCCTTGCGTGCATGGGGGAAGGGGGGAAGCACTAACAGAGAGAGGAGAAATGGAAGGAGGTAAGGATACAGGCAAGAATGAGGAACCCTTGGACCTAATCATGATGGATGACGATAAGATCTGGTAGATCTTGGAGACAACTGGAAAGACGCGTAGCCGAGCACCCTACCAATACAAGGTGAATACCAAGAAGAGAGTTATAGTCATGAGGGAAGGCTTGGTGAGTGATGAGGAAGAGGTAGAGGATCTCTGAGCTATGGAGAAGATTAATGGAGTGGAAGAGTGGACTCATTCAATATACCATAATTCGTTCTCATGGTGGAAGAAGTTGAAGAGGGAGATGAGGTCCCACTGCAAATTGTCATTGAATTTTGGAAGATAGATCTACCCTCACTTTCCAATATCCTTATAAAATCAGAAGCAAAGATGAAATGAAGAGTTAAGGAGAAGTATGATTGGATGAGAAAAATATGGATTCATAATCTATATCTCAAGGAATAAAGAAGACAATGGGAAAAATAAAGAAAAGTGTTGCAAATACAAGTCAAATAGGCTAAAAAAAATTATATTCAATAGAGAAAACAAAGAATGGAGACCACCACATTTTTATCTAACCAAATGGAGTAGATAACTATTGCACTAGTTAAGTTAAAGAAACAATATTGAATACCCGAAAGCTTTAAGAAGAAGTTCATGAAGTTGCAATGGAGGTAGGAGAAGAGATATCCACATGTTTTAAGGATGTGCTCCCCCACCTACCTAAGGCCTTAGAAATCACATAGAAACAAACCATTGTCAAAATCAAGGTAATAAGAACACAATGTAAATCACAATATAAATCATCATGTTAATCATATGTGAGTGGGAAGAACCAAAATCACAATATAAATCATTATGTCAATCATACAAATCAATTGCAATTATAAATGAAATAACAACTCAAATTCCTGGATATTCAATGGTTGTCCTCGTGTGATATTTGTTTAATGTTTCTCTAATAGATCTTCTCTAGTAGTTGTTTTAATAATTTAACCAACACTTAATGAATAAAAAAAATAATAAAATAAAGTAACAAACTTTTTTATGAATAAATAATAATAAAAAAGACTTGAGTTCATGAATACCTGAATGAGCTCCTCTTGGTTTTGAGAATAATTTATTGGAGTAGTCTTATCTTGGAGCAAACCTTCCTCGATTTGACAAAGCAACAACGAAGTCAACACTGACTTTGTTATTTCTTTGTTGGATTGAGGGAGGTTTTGACCAAGATTATACGAATCCTAATTTATTCTCTACTGAACATGGCCGACCATGTGAAGGTGAAATCTCTTATGGCCACTCGCCCCCCACATCACTCTCAATTCCCTAGTACCCAATCTATCTAGATATTATCAACACATTTAGATTCATGCATAGACATTAGCAAAACAAAAAATTCATAAAGAAACATATGTTGTTTTGTGCATAAAGAAACATATAGAAATCATTCATTAAAATACAACATTCATTCATTCATTCATTAATCATAGACACAAAATACTTCATCTCAATAAGTTTTATCATAAAAAATATGTTCTCACAAAATGGTACATGATGTTTCTAAGTACAATCATTTATTTTTTGGTTTCTTTCTGTTTGAAATGAATTCATAAAGTAGCTCGTCTGTTCCTTCTTCCCCTTCAGTTGTTTTGGCCTCGGCATGTCTTATTGATGATCTGGTCGTGTACTCACAACGTCGAGGCTGCTGCAAGGGGGGGCATGGATAATCAGCTGCAATAAGAAAGAAATGTTATATTGATATTTTTTGTTATTATTATTACAAGTATTTCATTAATAAAAAAATAACATTAGAGTTTTCTTTACCTACTTGAGTAGTGGAGGCAACCGGAGTAGTTTCAGATGTGGCCATATGATCCTCTTCTTGTATAGCCTCATCCTCTAGATGCTCTAGAGTTGAAACATGAAAGGTTATACTTAATATACCATTTGAAATTAAATATTTTTAATTGTAATCCATACTACATTTTTTATAGCACATGAAATACCTCCAGTACCGAGATGCACACCACCTTCATTGGGTGGCACTCTACCATCACTAGGTGTGTTCCACTAGTGGGGACACTTTTTTTTTCATTGATTGTCTCCTTAAAACAAACAAAAACATTACTTTATGGCCGAAAATAGATTCTACAAGTAATTAATTATAAATAATGTTCATTTATTTTATTTACCCTTGTGTCGGTTTGAGTGTTGGAAGGTTGTGTTTCCCCCAAGATTTTTTTGCATTCAACCATGGCTTCAAAGCCATTCTTGAAAGAAATCTTGAGGTATTAATGTGTCATAGATTATTTGAACTCCAAGCCCTAAAAATTTGCATAAGAACATGGATTTTTATTCTTGTGTGAAATTAAATTAAAATTGTTAACAATGTATTATTTGGATGCAATTGATTTTTTTATACTTAAAATTCATATGGCTAGTTTCGAGTAACCACCTGGGCTAAGTTTGTGCTGCCCATGTTTTTCTATTCGGACCTTGGTGGATTTGGATGTGTTTGGGATCCTGTATTGAAAATTTTCAAATACACAATTAGATGTCACAATGATGATAAAGAAGCATAATTACATTATTAGAAGTGTCACATATCTTCCTGAGCCGGGTGGTATCTTTCCTTCTTTTTGGAGAATCTTCTCCTTTGCATCTTCCTATAGGGCCTTCCACTCCCTCTTAGGACTCATTGGAGGATTCTCATACTTAAGGGTTCTTTTGCAGATGAACCCTATATTGGTCCTGCAGATATTTTAAATATGCGCTCGCTTTTGAGGAGACTACGGATTTCCTGAAGGAGCCCTCACTGAACATGCCAACCAACTTGTTAATGAGTTCATGTTTTAACTTGGAACTTTGAGAATTCCACCTTGTGCATATGCTGGGCCAAAATAAATCCAAGGTAAATTCATTCATGCATTTATAAAATGTGACGTTTCCTGTAAAAACATATTATCATTAGTTTAAAACAATCACACATTATATGTAAATTTCAATTAGAATGTACATAATAATTAAAGCACATCTTAAATACCCAAAAGTTTTTCTATTTTCATAGGGATGAGCTCATAATTTAACAAAATGGTAATTGGTAGTTTTCCCATGCTAGTGACAGGGTAAGATCTAGGAAAGAATGCTTCAAAATGTGCAAAGTCATGCTCTGCATCCACATCATCTCGTGCACATCCTGGCATGTGCTCGTCAGGACCAAGTGTGGTACCAAGATAGACCTTGGAGAATGTACATGTATGAGTGAATTGTGTGTCGGTATGATTTTGTGTCAGTGTAGCAATGACACTGGTACCAACACCGGTCTCCGTAGGCACATCCCGTGGATCAAAATTCTGCAAAAACTCCTGTAAAAATAAAGAGTCTTTTATAAAGGACTTTTAAGAGTATAAAAAATAAAATAAAAAATAAATAAATGGGATAAATAAATATATTTCTTACCCCATATAGTTGAATTTTATCCATCAAGGATTTAATGATTTCCTCTATCTCCTATGTCTGCAGCTGAATCTGAATCAAAGAAACAAGTTTGATGTTTGATTTTCTCACAAGCTTCCTTATTGTCAGAAGCAAGTTTGATGTTTGATTTTCTCATAATCTTCCTTATTGTTTGGACTAGGTTGGTGGAGGAATAAATGTTTTCATTAGTAAGCTCTTCGTCTGTATAATCTATGAAATACTCTAAGGCTATTTCCTTCCCCTTGCCACCTTGGGCCAATGGTGTTGCCAACAAAGAAATGTCAATATAAGAATTAGAAAAAAATGAAGAAAATAAAATGTATGTGAAATAAAGTTAGTTCCTGAATAGGCATGGGACATAAATATAAAAAATGGTTTTGTTGGAAAAATGGATTCATAGCAAAGGAAAAATAACATGGTTCCTATAAATATTGGCGTAATCCTGAAGGGTGATTGGTATTGCTTTAATTGTCGATCTATATCTATCTTATTTTAGTGTATGATTTACTTGTAAAAAAAATAACATCAAAATATTTACAACTTTGAGGAATGATCCTAATGTGGTATCAAAGCAAGGATCAATATTATCATTAAATGTCTTGCCATATGAGTTTTTAGTTCTAGTTTAGAGAAACATATTGAAGACAATGTATGTTTCTTGTCTTGTCTTGGAAAATATTCATGAGCAAGATGTTGAAACACATGTTAGTGTTGTTCATGGACTAGGAATACTTTTTGAAACATTTACTAGTGTAGATATAGAATCCACTATGAGTGTTCCAACTGGTGAGGAGTATCTATTAGATTTCATAAAAAATGTGTTTGTGGATTGTTTATTTAAACCATTTTTTATATGAATTTATTGAACATTTTTTTGTTAATTCTAATTGAGACACAAGAAGGGTCGGTGCCATACAAACCTTTCACCCTATATTATAGTAAATAATAATCATAAAATATAAGAGTCATTTCTTACAGGTTGGGTAAAATAGTATACATACCACCCTCATAATAGAAATGCATGTATCTACTCGATACAATTTGTAATCAATCATCAAATCTTCCCCCGCAACTGTTGATTTTATTGAGCATACAAATACACAGTTTCCTTCATGCCCCTAAATTATGCAATTGGGTTTCTTATTTGTGGTCGCGGGTCATGTACTATTTGTAAACCTTGCAATATTCCCTGTTGTTTTTGGCCCTTCATCAATATATGTTGGCCCTTGACCAAGTTTTGAGGGTTCTTGGTCATGTTTGACCATTTTGGACTTCGATAAACTTCGAAGACGGAGCACAAGATGAAGAAGAGATCATGGGATCTCGACCCCTTTTTGGGTCCTTTTTGGGATTTGGGAATATGTAACGGGTATGGGAATCTCAACCCATGGGTTTACCCATGCTTAGGCCTATTTTGTAATATATAAATAGATGTTTAGGCGATGTAAGAAGAAGAAGAAGAGGCATCTATGTGATGTTGTGCTAAGTGCAAGTGTGGTTTGTAAATGCTTTGTGCATACTGTGAGAGACTTGCAGAGCTAAGTGAAAGTGTTTGTAATAGACTGTGAAGGGATTTGTGTTGTAACGCAAGGAAGGACTTAGCGAGCTGCACAGATCTTATGTCCTATGCGGAGTAGGGTTTTGAGGCTCTGTGCATGTAACCTATTGAAGAAGCTAATAAAGAAGAATATTTGGTGGGCGTAGCCCCAAGGTGGGGGTGAACCACGTAAATACTATGTTATTCTACTCTGTGTGATGTTCTGATGTGTTTATGTCTTTACTTGATAAGTTCTTTGATGTAGATAGATAGATTTGTTTATGATTTGTGCTTATGATGAATCTGGATGCTAGATATGACATAGGTGAATGTGCTTAGTGCTTGAATATGCTAGATCTGATCCATTTATTTATGTTAAGTGCTTAAATACATTAGATCAGGGTGAATGTTGCGATGCTCTACTTTCTCTGCGGAGTAGATATTGGTTAAATAATGATGAACTAACGGTGCTAAGTGCTCTATCAAGTATTATAATCACAGATCTATGTCCTAGCTAAGGTTGTAGACACCTGAGTCCTGCAACCACCCCTACCTCTACCTCGGGTGAGAGTTCATCTGCTTCGCAGGTGTTTCCGAAAGGGCCAGTAATTAGGGTTTTGTTGGTGCATTGTTGTAGCATTGAACCCTGGGTCTTCCCTTGTGCCAACAAATGGTTCCATTGCCATGACTTGAAACTGTGATTGCTGAGAACTGAGGAAGAAGAAGATTTTTGTAAAGATCTGACCTGAAATTGTGAAAGCTCTGTGCGTAGATCTATTGCTCTAGTGTGAAATACTCTACTTAGTTTAACAAGCTCTGTGCTAAGGAAAATAAGTCTGATCTGAAGAAAAGAGGTAAGATCTGAAAGCTTTATGCTTTGAGAAAGGTAAAAGTGAGAATTTTTTATTAAAAGAGGTAAGATCTGAAAGCTATGTGGTCTGATAAAGGTAATAATATTGAAAAGTTCTAGGTCTAAAAGCTTTGTGCTCTGTAGAAGTAAGATAACTGGAAATTTTTGTTTCAACAGTATGGATCTAGGTATGTTTGATAGATTCTATCCTAGCTTGAAAACTAGGGTATTAATAGATGAATGAAGGTTTGATATCAGTAGATCTAATAAGAATAGTGAAAAATATCTTATACCTATGCATAGAAAGAATGTTTAGACTAATAAGTGTATGCAGGATCCTAGAAAGAAATGTTTGCAGGTTAGGTACCATGATCCTAGCGCGCAGTACAGGAAAGGTTGGGGATCATTTAAAAGAAAGAGAGGATTAACCCTCTGTTACAGTTGTAGAAAACCAGGACATCTCGCTAAGGAATGCCCTAGGAGAAGACCTAGTTGTCTTTGATGTAAATCTATGAACCATGACGTATTGGATTTCCCTAGAATGATTTCTAAGGTTGAAAGTATGAATATGAACCAATAAAACCCTGAGGCAGGTCCAGAAATTGAGATTATGGTAGAACCCCAGAAAGAATTAGAAAAGGTATTGCTACATATGAAAGAAACCCTAAATGATCAACGACATGTCAGTTTATCAGAGATATTCAAAGAAAAAAAATGCCTTGAAGCAAGAATAGGAGACTTCGACATTGATTGTGTTCTAGATGAGGAAACACAGGTGAATATCGTGACATAGAGAACTTGGGAAGCTATAGGGAGGCCTGCTATGATTCCTTCATTAGGAGGAATAGGACTATTCAAAGGAAAGATGATAACCCTATGTGGAAAGCTCACCCAGATACCTATGAATGCCAATGGAACTTCGACAAAGGAAGATTTTGAGATTATTAAATTTATTGAGAACAGTGCCCTATTTACCATGCTACTAGGAAAACCTTGGATTGAAAGAGATCAGGCCAGAAGGCAAGAAGAAGAGGAAGTTTTAGAGCAGAAGAAGAAAGAGTTAAAAGAATTCATGACTAGAAGGATAACACACTTGATTGAAGAACAAAAGAACAGATCGAAGCTATTTAAAACCAAAGACCCATATGTCGAAGTTGCAAGAACAATAGAAGACCCACAAAAGATTGAAGTACCTATTTTAGATAAAGAGGAAGGATCACCCTCGACTCTTAGGAAAGAATCTCAACAACATGAAGTAACTATGCCAAAAGAAGATAAGAATTAGAACGGAAAAAGGAATACCGAGATAAAGCTCACTGGGAAGAAGGCTAGACAGCTAAGTAAGAAGAGA
Source organism: Picea engelmannii (assembly GCA_009831015.1). Lineage (NCBI taxonomy): Eukaryota > Viridiplantae > Streptophyta > Pinopsida > Pinales > Pinaceae > Picea > Picea engelmannii. Next base: position 460,731 of record ML800658.1, read on the forward strand.
GATAAGATCGACAAGTTTGAGAAGGTTCCAGAGGGAACCTCGCAGAAGGAAAATTTTCAAAATTGGAGCTTCGTCGGGATATCAGAACAACGTCACATGGCACTTCACCATGGTGAAGCAATATAGCCATTGGGAACATTATAACCATTAGACCAACACTTCGAATGAGTAGAAATACATTTATGGAAAAACAACTCGCCATTCGATCATTGGGACCACGCCATAACGGACAGAACAAAGTTAATGAAGGCTTCTAACCCATTGCAAGAGATCTGTTGCCAAGTTACCTATTTATCCCATCGCTCCATGCACCGAGAACACTTTTTCCAACTGAGAGTTTGAGCCTGTAGTCTAAGTTGATTTTACACAATGATCATCACGCTCTTTCTCTTTATCCCATTACTATGTCTAAGTTACCCTTCGAACCCGATATTGTTAACCCCGAGCATGTATGTCGGATGAGTTGAGCATTGTAGAGAAAGTTGCTGAAGAAGTTTTGATCGAACTCATGACTGAAAGAGTCATGTCAATGTCTACAGGTGTACAAGCATCATCGATGAGAAGACTGCCAGCCTCTTTGTCCACTGCTCGTGGAGCTGGACCATCCCGACCATCAGATGAAAAATTAACCAAGCACATGGATGATCTAGAAAATTACAAATTGATCCCGACCATATTACCCACCTACATACCACCTCTAATAGACAAAGTAAATCGAGACAACATGCCTAGAGATTTCGAATACACCTTGGTTACGACATACCTCCTGAAGGGGATACATGCATTTCGAGAAGACCAAGATAAGATTGCAGCGTTGAAGTTTAGAAAATTCAACCTCAAATATTGTAAAGTATATAACATGCTCACCCCACATAAGTACCTAACCAGAACTAAGGGGAAGAATTCGAAGATAATCCCCTAGTTGTGGACTATGAACCTCGCACAGTCCACCCTGCTGAAGGTCATGAAGATTCCCCACTTCGGTAGACACTAGGAAGTCAATACATGTGTTAAGTTGTTGCTTTCTTGTTACCATGGTGGCTATTTGTGCTAAACCACCATATAATAGTTGATCTAATGTTGATCAATCAGATCATAAGGTTGAGTATGAAAGGACTTGATCTACAAGATTTTTACCCCGGAAAAGCCATGGATCGCACTCTAGCACAGAAGATCAAGGAAACTTATGGTGATGTTGAGAAGGGAACGCGAGGCTACAAGGTAGATTCTATCCAGAGTGGTGCAGTGCACCTCGCCTATCAATTGATTGCAGGGAATTTAGTAAGAAATAACCGACCTACCCAAGTCACTAGTTTTGTACTCGACCTCACAGGGAAGTGCACAGAAGGCCTTCAGATGAACTGGGCAAAGTATCTGGTGAACCAGTTGGAACTCGACTATAGAGAAGCACAGGATCAAGGATATGAATCTCATTTCTGCTGGCTCTTGATCCTTATAGATTTTATTGCCTTGGATATGCCAGAAGGTGCGACCTTCCCGAACATTGAGCCATTTGAACCGTTGGCCGTGAGGTTTAGTACACTATGGTATTCAAGCGATATGAATAAACAATGGTAGTCAAATTTTGTTTTTCATACCTACTACAATCAACTGAAGATAGTCATACAGTCTGAGCCTTGCAGGACTTCGAACACTCTACACCGGTTCAGGCCTTTGATGAAGTTCAACGCAGATCGACATTTTATTTACATTACAGCGCGCGCCGACGAACAAAATAAACAACTTTAATCCTACTATAAGATGACAGAGGAGGACTTGGAGGAGATCAATAAGGACTGGTCAGTGGACCTCCTTATTCTAGTAGACCCTGCAGAGATATCCGACATCGACAGCCCAGAAACAACGTAAGATACACCCAGACCTAGCAGTACAAAGAAGACCGAAGAGGTCCAAGAATTAGACAGTGCATCCGTGAAGACGACTTCCATATCAACAGATAAAGGAGGTGATGGAAAAGAGTTATATGACAAAGAAGTTGAACAAAATAAACGAGACGAGGTTGACCCCCTGAAGAAGAGGAAAGGTTCACCTCCGAAACCTTCCTCCCGAAATAAATCAAAGGCCACCATGACCAAGATGCAGAATTTCCTCACCTTCGATGAATTTGACTTCCTCATAGTAGTCCTACAATATGCTTCAATGGAAATAACAGAGAAACAAGAATCAAAGCAAGAGGAGATGTATGATCAAATTGAGACTGAACTCCGAGGGGTACAACATGCCCTACAGTCTAGCCACGCAGTCTCCAGTGTGTCGGGAGAACCAGAATTGGGAGATGAGCCAACCCAACTCCACCACTTAGCCGATATAGTCGAAGCTTGCCTTCGACGAGCACAGGAAGAAACAGAGCAAGCCACCCAGGCTTTGACACAAGTACAAAGAGTACTTGTAGAGAAATGTAGTGCTACAAAACATGAAAAGCTTGCTCTCCAAGAAAAGTTTGATGAATAAAAAGAACAACTATAGAAATAAAAGGAACAATTGCTCGCGAAGAAACTCGAAGTAAAATAAGTGTTCAATAGAGCAATTTGCTTTGTGACAATCTTATAAATCAAGGCAGAAGACTGAGTTACACAGCAGGTGAACCAGCTCGCAGAAGCCATCCAGTAGCTACAACAATGCATAGAATATTTGGAGCTACACATTGTACCTGAGACCCCACAAGATATAAGAGACCAAAGAGAAGCAACCGCCCAGAGCGCAGTTGAAAGGATAAAGGCTCTTACCATGGAATGTAAGAAGCTCACTAATCATAGTGCCCAGACCTATGAACAACTCATGCAGAACCTGGAACTGAAGGCACTGGAGTCACAACTCCAAGAGGAGAAGTATCAAGATGAAAAGATACAGGCATAGTTGAAGCCCCTGTCAGATTTGGAAAGAATGAAGCGATCCAAAGAGAAGTGGACCACCCAACAACAAATCCACACTATCCAGAGCAGAGTTATGGAAGTAACTTAGAGGCTCCAACCTATACAAGATAAGGCCTATCAATTATTTACAGAGGTAGAAAGCCAAGGAGTAGAGCTAGAGAAGGTTGTCACTATAGCTGAACAACGTCTAGAGGGACCTATCAACGATCTAGTCATCCAAGAGTTTGTTTAATAGGAGACTGTAGTAGAGAAACACGTTGAAGCAGCTTGAGCCAAGCTCAAGGTGTTTGAAGAAGAACTAGTCAAACCATAGTGATTCGGGATGAGTCACAAGTGAGTGTTGGGGGCTTGTTGACCCTTGACCAAGTTTTGAGGGTTCTTGGTCATGTTTGACCATTTTGGACTTCGACGGAATGTCGAAGGTGGAGCACAACATGAATCATAGATCGCGGGATCTCGACCCCTTTTTGGGTCCTTTTTGGGATTTGTGAATATGTAATGGGTGTGGGAATGTCGGCCCATGGGTTTACCCATGCTTAGGCCTATTTTGTAATATATAAATAGATGTCTAGGTGATGTAAAAAGAAGAAGAAGAGGCATCTATGTGATGTTGTGCTAAGTGCAAGTGTGGTTTGTAAATGCTTTGTGCATACTGTGAGAGACTTGTAGAGCTAAGTGCAAGTGTTTGTAACAGACTGTGAAGGGCTTTGTGTTGTAACACAAGGAAGAAGGACCTAACGAGATGCGCAAATATTTTGTCCTATGTATAGTAGGGTTTTGAGGATCTGTGCATGTAACCTATTGAAGAAGCTAATAAAGAAGAAGAGTTGGTGGAAGTAGCCCCAGGGTGGGGGTGAACCACGTAAATATTGTGTTATTCTACTCTGTGTGATGTTATGATGTGTTTATGTCTTTACTTTCTAAGTGATTTGATGTAGATAGACATAGGTGAATGTGCTTAGTGCTTGAATCTGCTAGATATGATCCATTTATTTATGCTAAGTGCTTAAATACATTAGATCAGGGTGAATGTTGTGATGCTCTGTTTTCTCCGTGGAGTAGATATTGGTTAAATAATGATGAACTAATGGTGATAAGTTCTCTATAAAGTATTATAATCATAGATCTGTGTCCCAGCTAAGGTTGTAGACACCTGAGTCCTACAACCACCCCTGCCTCTACCTCAGGTGAGACTTCATCTGCTTCGTAGGTGTTGCCGAAAGGGCCGATAGTTAGGGTTTTGTTGGTGCGTTGTTGTAGCATTGAACCTTGGGTCTGCCCCTGTGCCAACAATATACATAGATTATCCTTTTTTTTATCATTGTCTTTTAGCTGTTTTTAATTTTCCATGCCATATATTCACATACTTTTTGTATATTGGGCTAGCCATATCCAATCTTTGTAGATGTAACATGCTCCTAGATACTCCATCAATTTAGTTATTCTCCCGTAACATACCTTTATGACATCCATGGAAATTATCCCCAAACCATGTAATGACGATGGAAGAATGCGGTATATCCTTTCGTTGACAAAAAAATCAGTGTTTATTTGTGGAAGATCCTTGGGTACCCATCATTTAAATATATGTTTGTAACTCAAGGGAACCTTGATGTCCTCTATTCTCTCAACATCATAAGAACACGAACTTCCTTTATCAAGAAACAATTCCATGCATCTTTGGAATTTTATTTTGATCAACTCTCCTATACTTGATCTCCTCTTGTTAGACCTGCTAGATGTCTCACTTTTCTCTATTCTATCTGAAATTCCCTCACTTGATAAACACATATTTGACAAATACCTGTTTGGTTGTACATCCTATAATAGTCCATCAAATAAGAGAAACAATTAGCGAGTGTCATAAGGGCGGTGATGAAACTTTTTGAGGAAACCATAAGAATATAATAGTATAACTTAGAAGTGACATAAACAACTCTGTGATGTAATAATCTTGAACCTCCAATATTATATAGTGGCTTTTGTTTTTGTTTTTTAGGGAAATGATAAAATATTACAACAACAACCCCATCCATTCTTACATTATGCATCATCCAACTACCCATTTCATACATCATCCACCATTACAACCTATTATCATTCACTTATGTACTCTAGAAAACCAAAAAAAATAAATTTGTGCCATAAACAATGTAGCTATAGGAAGCTATATGAAGCAGGCTTAAAATGATATTACAAGAAGCTATAGGAGAGGTCATGACCATTTTCTACAAAATTCTATATGGATGAGGTTGACTAATTCTTATACATGGATAATAAATTATGTGGTGCAAGTATGGTATATGTGGCACATTTAATGCAAGTATGGTCTATGTAGCCCATGTACACGAATTCTAATTTACATGGCACATGTAGTGCAAGTATGGTCTATGTAGCACATGTACATGAATTCTAATTTACGTGGCACATGTAGTGTAAGTATGGTCTATGTAGCACATGTACATGAATTATAATCTATGTGGAACATGAGTAATTTTATATGTGGCATCACAAAGAAAAGTTTTTTCTATGAAAGGACATAAAACATTATGTAAGAATACACCCCCCCGAGTTGATATTGTGCCATTGAGAGGCCGCACGAATAATCTCATTTACACTATCCTTGTTAGTATCTACAATTTATAACATGTAATAAATGGAATTATTTTGGGAATCTAAAGATCACCTTTAGGATTGACCTCTTGTGTGCGTGATGATTTTAAAATAGCTTCCCTTTTTCTTAACTAAGGATGTAATCCCAATTTGAGGTCTACTTGAATATCCTTTTGTTTTTTAGATAATATGGGATATGGAAAATCTAATTCCATTTCATTGCTTAAAAATATAGTTGCATGGTCTTCAAATCTCCTAGACTTGTTAAGGTGTTTATTTTGATCATGTCCTCATATGAACCATGAAATAAGGAACCCCACCATGTGCCTATGGTGCAACCCCCCCTCCTCTCCAAGGGATGCGCGACCTCTCGGTCTAGGAACTTCTCAAGACTGAACTGAAGCAGTCTTCGATTCATTGCTGGAACCTCTAAGAAACAAATCCATAGTTCTTTTTTTTTATGAAACTCCGCCCACATGAAAAAGTGCTAAGCACAAGTATCCTCCATGTGACCAAGCCTTGTGACCACACGCTTATCCTAAAAGGTGTGTCGTGGTTTCGCATATCGACTATATGAGGCAATCGACTCTCTGTCTTTCAAACTCCCGAGTCCTGAAATTTCGACAATATTTGGATCAGATCAATGGTCCACACTAGATCTCGAGCCAATGGCTGTGATCAAATAAATATTTTGTGTTTCGTGAATTCTCACAACTCCACTCTTTTACCTTTCCACTCTACGAGTCAACAAAATGATGATTTCTTGCCACGTGTCCCCTTTTAATGGACGGTCCCAATAATTTTGGCATTTTGCGTTTCGAGATTTCAGGAATTCCACTATGTTTCTTCCAAATCCTTTGGTTTTGCGAAATTCCAATAAATCCCCATGACTAGCCGGTGCGCTACTTCTTCGAGATCTAACGGCTTGAAATATTTCAGCTTCTCCTGAATGGATCTTGACCCTTGATCTTATTTAGTCTTCAAAATTATTTTCTAAAGCATTTCTCCTGCTCAATCCTCTGTACTTTTTCTTCCTTTGAACTTTCTACTTCTGTGCTCCACCTTTGAATGCTTCAACTCTTCAAAACTTAGAAACTTTTCTAAGTGTTTCCTCTCAAGACTTAAAACCACTACTCCTCCTGAGCTTCTAGTAAATGAAACTTAAATCTCATCCCTAGCGTACACTTGCACTCTGTGTCTTTTTCAAAAGACTTTCTGATGCCCTCCTGGCATACTCTGCACTCAAGCTCCCAAGATTTCAAACTTTAATACAAGTTTGTTTCTACACGCACTCCATGTGCTCGATATGCACACTCTGCATACAAAAATTCCCCTCTATCTCTTTTGAGATTTAAGTCGAAAAATATTTCTTTACACACACTCCTTGCGCTCTGCATGAACTCCTTGAAAAATCTTATAGAAGAGAAAAAATTGAACTGATTCAATTATTCATTCACTCACCATAAGCATCATACATTTATAGAATACACAATTAACAGTCAAAACAATATCAACACTATACAAGTTTTGGTCAATTTTCTCTTTTATATTCATTTCAAAGAGAAAATCATAATTACAGTCGCTATCTCCTACAACCATTACAATGAAAACTTGTCTAAGGACCCATAGCCTCTTCACTCTTCTTCCTCCTATCTAAATCCTATCACACTCTACTCAAGAGGTTACCTACTCAATTAAATGCAACCTAACGACTAATACATGCAATTATCCTACACCTATAATACATTACAGTCGTGTAAAATATTTACAATTGGTCCATCCTTTAAAACGGTGGCCCAACTTTACATACAACTAATTAATTAACAAGAAAATCAAAAAGATCTCCACACCGCTACCAATCTGGTTAAAGGTCAGTTTTGGCTCCTTCGATGTGTTGAGGTGTCGACTTCAATTCCACGTTCGCCTTTCTGGATTTGATAGCAATGCCCTTGCATCTTACTCTTCTAGCCAAAATATTCATGGACTCCTATTCATGAGATCTCACATTGTTTTTCCATGCTTCAAAATATCAGGTTCAGTTACCCAACTTGAATCTTCCATAGGGTGATCCTTCCACTTCACTAAATATTCAAGATACATCTTTCTTCTGGTTTTCCTTCCAACTCTCTGTTCTAAAATTTTCTCCATATGAGGTTTTTCTACTATGGGCATCTGTTCTTCCCATTGAATCTCTTCCTGATCATTCAATTCTCCCGTGTCATCTCTATTATAAGGATACAAATCTGCAACATTGAATATCGGTGATATGCCAACATTGTCTGGCAACTCTATCTCATAAGCATTTGCTGCAAATTTTCTAAGGATCTTGCATGGTCCTATCTTTTTCATCTTCAATTTATTATATGTTCCTCTTGGAAACTTCTCCTTCCTCAAATGAGCTAAAACTTCATCTCCCACTTAAAATTGAACTTCCCTTCTTTTCTGATCAACTCTATCCTTATACTTTTGATTACTATCCTTTATCTGCCTCCTAACTTGATCATGAAGTCTTTGCATTTCTGTAGAAAAATATTATGCTCCAGTGCTTCTAAATTCATCTTGTTTTAATTCTCTCAATTCTGGAACCCCTCTTGGCTATCTTCCATATACTATCTTGAATGGAATTTTTCCAGTGCTTCTATTAACTAAATTATTAAATGCAAATTCTTCCTGTGCTAGAATATGATCCCACTGATGACCTTGTTTAGTGACTAAAATCCTTAACAAATTTCCCAGAATCTTGTTCACCACTTCAGTATGTCCGTCTGTCTAAGGGTGATATGTTGAACTAAAAGATAATTTATTTCCCAGCCTCTTCCATAGAGTCCTCCAAAAGTGTCCTACAAAATTAGTGTCCTTGTCTGAAACTATGCTTCTGGGCAATCCATGTAATCTCACAACTTCTCTAAAAAACAAATTGGCTATGTGTGTAGCATCATTTGTTTTCTAACAAAAAATATGGAATGACTTCCCTTCTGGGTTCTAGGTAATCCCAATACAAAATCCAAACTAATTACATCCCAAGGCCTTTCTGGAATAGGCAATGGTTGATGCAAACCAATGTTTTATCTCTTCCCTTTTGCATGTTGACAAATATTACATCGGTATACAAATTTCTTCACATCTGCCCTTATACCTGACCAATAATACAAACTACTCATTTGTGTAAATGTTTTTTCATGACCAAAATGTCTGGCTAAACCTCCACCATGTTTTTCCTTCAACAAATTATCTCTCATTGAACATCTTAGTATGCACAATTGGCTTCCTTTAAACAACAATCCATCCTGGATCAAATATTCTGAAAATGAGTTGTTATCCCTCAACAAAGGATTTTCATATGCTTCGTAAGCCTCCTTAAAATCGGGATCTTCCTGATACATTTCCTTAAGGTGATCAAACCCTAAGGTCTTCATTTGAAATTCTTGTACAACCAAACTTCTCCTGCTCAAAGCATCTGCAACTTTATTAGCACTTCCAGAAATATGTTTAATGAAAAAAGTAAAATTCTGCATAAATTCTACCCACTTAGCATGTCTCTGATGCAACTTCTCTTGCATAGTAAAAAATTGCAAAGCTTGATTATCACTATACAAGACAAACTCCTTTGGAATTAAATAATGCCTCCATTTTTTCAAATCTTGAATCACTTCATAAAACTCCTTGTCATATGTAGATTATTTCTCCTTAGAATCATTCAAATTCTCATTGAAATAAGCAACTGGCCTATTATCTTGACTCAAAACTGCTCCAATGGCTATTCCACTTGCATCATACCTCACTTGAAATGTCTTTCCAAAATCTGGTAAAACCAGAACTGGTTGCTCTATTATCTTCTTTTTCAACACTCTGAAGCTTTTCTCAGCCTCCTCTGTCCAATTAAAATACGTATGTTTATTCTTCATAGTGTCCATCATGGGTGCACATATACCACTAAAATTTCTGATAAACTTTCTATAAAAACTTGCTAAACCATGGAAACTTCTCACCTCAAATATTCTCTTGGATGACGACCATTCTTTGATTTCTCTCATCTTTTCCAGATCAATCTTCAATTTGTTTGAAGAGATCACAAAACCCAAATATATGAGCTCTGTCTTCATAAAATATTTTTTCTTCAAGTTTATTAACAACTTTTCTTGCCGCAATCTCCTCATCACTAATGTCAAGTGATTTAAATGTTCTTCCTCTATTTTGTTGAAAACTAATATATCATCCAGATATACAATGACAAATTTACCTATGAAGTCCTTCAATAATTCATTCATCAACCTCATAAATGTACTTGGAGCATTTTTCAATCCAAATGGAATTCCTAGCCATTTAAACAAACCTTCATTTTTCTTGAATGATGTTTTCCATTAATCTCCCTCTCTCATTCTTATCTGATGATATCCACTCTTCAAGTCTATTTTTGAAAAATAGCTTGCTCTGCTCAAACAATCCATCAAGTCATCCATCCTAGGTAAAGGAAATCTATACATGATGGTGATCTTGCTGATAGCTCTAGAATATGTACACATTCTCCATCCCCCATCCTTCTTTGGACTCAATACAGTTGGCATTTCACATAGGCTTAGAATTTCCATGACAAAACCTTTATCCAACAACTCCTGAATTTGATTCTTAAATTCTTCATTCTCTCGAGGTGTCAACCTATACTCTTATTTATTTGGAAAACTGGCTCCTGGAATCAAGTCAATATGGTGGCTAATGCTCTTAATAGGTGGTAATGAATGAGGCAACTCATCCACTACTATGTCAACAAAGTTCTCCAACAATTCTTGGATTTCTTCGGGTAAATCATCCACCGAATTATTGGTAAGGATAAATCTCAGCTTCCTTACTAAAACAAATTTCATTTCTTGATATTTCTTGATCTCCTTCAAGAGTCCCTTCCCACTCATGAGAAGTATTCTTGTGTTGGCTTCTTCCTTTTCTTTTTTCTCTTCTATTGCCAACAACATGTGGGTTCTACCATTTTTTTCCATAGTATAAGTATTTTTTCTCCCATCATGAATAACATTCCTATCAAAATTCCATGGTCTCCCCAAAAAATTATGACAAACATCCATGGTAATCACATCACAAAAAATCTCATCTTTATAGCCTCCTATTTTAAATTCAGCTTTGCATTGTTGACTTACCATTACTTGACGTCCTTTCTGCAACCACGATACTTTGTATGGACTTGGGTGTGCAGTTGTCTCCAGCTCCAGATTCTCCACCATCTTTGTTGATACGAAATTATCAGTACTCCCACTATCTATAATCATCTTACAAACCTTGTCCTTTGTCTTACAAGAAGTCCTGAACAACCTCATTCGCTGAACTAGGTCTTCTATTTCTTTCTTTAGCTTTAGAAGAACTTTCCTAATCATAAGATTTTGTCCTCCTTCTGCTTCCTCTGCTTCCACATTCTTTTGGGATTTAGAAATGTGTGCTTCTCCTCCTCCTTCTCTCTTCCTCTTGGGACATTCCTAAGACATATGTCCTATCTTTCCACATGAATAACATTTAACTCCACCTTCTCTACTTCTTCCTCTTCCCCAAGGAAAATAATTTCTCCCACCAAACAGTCTTCTTTGAGAACTTCCTCCTCTTTCAAAGAGACCATATGATTTCTCATTCTCATTATTAGCTTTCGGTGCCTTATCATAGACAACTCCCTTACCTCTATTTAATCCTTTGCTTTTGTTCCGTTGACTCTGGTTTCTAGCCAACTTTTCTTCTGCCTTCAGTGCAATTTGATAAGCATATTCTACTGTCCTCGCAGTCATCATGCTGATTTAATATTGAATTTCATACCTCAAACCATTTATATACCTAGAAACTTTTTCATCATCCTTCTCTCTTTGTCCAGTCCGAATATTCAACCTATAAAATTATTTTGTATACTCTTTCACTGTTATACCTCTCTGTCTTAGGTTCTGCAATTTTCTGAACAACTCTATCTGATAATCCATAGGTATGAATTTAGCTTTCAATTTGGCTACCATCCTATCCCAATTATTTATCTTTTGTTTTCCTTTTCTCCTCCTTTCTGCCTATAGTTCATCCCACCATAGTGTTGCATGTCCCTTTAATCTCATGAAAACATGTCTCACCTTCCTTCCTTCATCGACATCTTCATAGTCAAAATACTTGTCCATGGACCTTATCCAGTCCAACATCTCTTCAGCATCCAAATTACCTTCATACATTGGGAAGTGTATCTTTGATCTAGCTCCCAACTTCATAACAACATTCAAGAAGCATTCGTCGCCCGCATATTCCCCTGTAGCTTCTTCAACTTCTATTTCTTCACTCTCTGCATCACTAACATCTTCAACAACATATGTTCTCCTTTCCATTACTTCCATCGCTTCCAAACTTGGGTGAACTTCTCTCATTTCTCTTCCTACAACACATTTTTCTATAGGTGGTCCTGTGCGTACCCTCGACAACATCGCTTCAACTATTTCCAACACACTGACTTCAACTTCAAATCTTTTTCAGGTTCTGATACCACTTGATGCAGACCCCCCTCCTCTCCAAGGGTTGCACGACCTCCTGCTCTAGGATCTTCTCAAGACTGAACTGAAACAGTCTTCAATTCCTTGCTGTAACCTCTAAGAAACAAATCCACAGGTCTTTTTTTTTGTGAAACTCTGCCCACGTGAACAAGCGCTAAGCGCAAGTCTCCTCCACATGACCAAACCTTGTGACCACACGCTTATCTGAAAAGGTGCATCACGATTTCAAGTATCGGCTATATGAGTCAACCGACTCTCCATTTTTTGAACTCCCAAGTCCTGAAATTTCGACAATATTCAGATCAGATCAAAGGTCCACATTAACTCTCCAGCCAATGACTACGATAAAATCATGATTTCACGTTTCAAAAATTATCACAACTCCGTCCTTTGACCTTTCCACTATGCAGGTCAATGAAATGTTGATTTCTCGCCACGTGTTCCCTTTCAATGGACGGTCCCGATAATTTCAGGATTTCGGATTTCAGGATTTCGCCAATTCCACTCTGCTTCTTCCAAATCGTTTTATGAAATTCCAATAAATCATCACGGCTAACCAGTGCACTACTTCTCCGAGATCTAATGGCTTGAAATATTTTGGATTCACCTAAATGGATCTTAACCCTTGATCTTATTCAGTCTTCAAAATTCTTTTCTGAAGAATTTATCTCGCTCAATCCTTCGTACTTTTTCTTCCTTCTCACTTTCAACTTTTGCGCTCCACCTTTGAATGCTTCAACTCTTCAAAACTTAGAAACTTTTCTAAGTGTTTCCTCTCGAGACTTAAAACCACTACTCCTCTTGAGCTTCTGGTAAATGAAACTTAAATCTCATCCCTAGAGCACACTTTCACTCTGTGTCTTTTTCAAAAGACTTTCTGACGCCCTCCTGGCATACTCTGCACTCAACCTCTTGAGATTTCAAACTTTAACACAAGTTTGTTTCTACACACACTCCCTGTGCTCAATATGCACACTATGCATACGGAAATTCCCCGCTATATCTTCTGATCTTTAAGTCGAAAAAGACTTCTTCACATGCACTCCTTGCGCTCTACATGCACTCCTTGCAAAATCTTATAGAAGAGAAACAATTGAACTTATTCATTTATTCATTCACTCACCATAAACATCATACATTTATAGAATACATAATTAATAGTCAAAACAATATCAACATTGTATAGTGTTTGGTCAATTTTCTCTACTCTATTCATTTCAAAGAGAAAACCATAATTACAGTTGCTATCTCCTACAACCATTACAATGAAAACTTGTCTAAGGACCTAGAGCCTCTTCGCTCTTCTTCCTCCTATCTAAATCCTATCACACTCTACTCAAGCGGTTACCTACTCAATTAAATTCAAACTGATGACTAATATAGGCATGTTATCCTACACCTATAATACATTACAGTTGTGTAAACGATTTACAATTGTTCCGTCCTTTCAAATGGTGGCCCCTTTACATATAGCTAATTAATTAACGAGAAAATAAGAAAGATATCCACACCGCTACCAAGATGGTTAAATGTCGGTTTTGGCTCCTTTGATGTGTTGAGGGTTCAACTTCAATTCCACATTCGCCTTTCTAGATTTGATAGCAATGCTCTTGAATCAACCTAGTTGTATTTGTTCACACCCCATGTTGGACTCCTTCAAAACTAGAAAATATCAGTGTGTCCTTTCAGGAAAAAGTCCAAAATATGTTTGAATATTGACATATATGGGAAATTTTGTTCCATTAGAAAATATAGAGACACCCTAGTCTACTTGCATAGACTTGAAATGGAGCGAAATGTAAAATATAGCTGCAAAAAGCTTTAAATGTTCATATGTAAATTTTTTTCTTAGATCCTTACAACTACATCAAAATGTGTATTCCTCATACTTATTTTTATTGTATTGTCAATGTTGGATTACTGAGAAGGGGGGTGAATCAGTAATAACGTAATTATAATCCTTTTTCTTCAAATGTTATATCAATGTAGAATTATTATCCAATAATGAGCAGTAATAAATAAACAATCACACACATGCACAGTACACCAGTGTTTTACGTGGAAACCCAAATCGGGATAAAACCACGAAATGATTTTTCTTATATGTCTTGAATAATTACATTCATTGGAAGCACCAACTTCCTTTGTTTTCCAGTTGCAACTGGAAGGAGGCTCCAACCTCCTAGTTTCTCAGGCTACAACCTGAGGGAAGCTCCAACTCCCAAAATCTTTGGCTACAACCAGAAGGAGGCTACAACCCCCAATGTTCTCCGGCTACAACCAGAAGGTGGCTACAACCACCTTTCCTTGCCCCATCCT
>ML800658.1:480818-497609 GCA_009831015.1 Picea engelmannii
GTCCATTACCCAAACCTGGGGTCTCCAACTTCTCATGGCCATAACTCTCTAACCGTGAGGAATTATGTGATGTTCCACATACCACCGGAAATGACATGACAAGAACTATCCATCTAGGATATTTTCCCTAACAAATTCACTTTACTTCATCTCATTATTCCATAATTAAGCATGGGTTATCTTACTCCACAAAGTGTCTTCCCGTGAGGGATTTCACCATAAGGGGACCACTTTGGAGTTCATCATTATTTACTTCTTATCAACCATGAAAAAACAATAATGAGTCATATTTACATAAAAAACTATTAGGTCCATTACCCAAAACTTTGTGCTACGGGTGTTTCTTCAAGGGTTGACATCAATGACAACCAACCTTAATCAACAGTCAACATCATTGATATAAATGTTTTTGGAAACCATTGTTTCCTACTTTGCACCGCAATATTGCAGAATTGTCCACCCTTAGTGGCTTGCCCCAATTTACATCAACGTCATTCTTAATTAACAATTATAATGTTTGAATTGCAATGATATTACACTATATCATAGTCCTTATGAAAAACATGAGGATCCTCTCATCTTCTCCAATAAATCCCTCCACTTCAATCAAATCATGTCCTAGAACTTTGAGGAATCATTAACATGGCATTAGTTTGGAGCAATCTAGATATTAATGTGATATTTTGAAGGGTGCAATTCTAACTATTAACAAGCCCAAAAGTAGACTAACGAGTACACCAACAACATAATGTCAGTTTTACGTAGGATATTGAAGCTTTCCACCCTCAACCAATAGACACACCTAATAAATTTACAAGTGAAAACAAAGTCATCAAATTCTAAAATACCATGCCCCGAAAACCAACCCTAAAAGCATCACACTTGAAACCAATAGTGTTGAGTTCTCATTTATTTTACCTAAACTATAATCACAAATATAATATATACATGAATGGTGATTTGGAGTGCCTTGGGTCATCAATACCACTATGACCGAAATACCATTATGATTGAAAATGTATTAATGATTTATTTGTTGTTTGAAAACTGTATTGATGATTTATTTGTTAGTAAAGATGGATTCTTTATTAAAATATGAGTTGTTATTATTCTTTGCACCATAAATTAAAAGTTGAAACTGTGAAATTTCATTAAAGTAGCACAAAGGAATTTAAAAAAGGACTCTATAGGTGATCTAGAGTTAATAAAAATGGACTTCCTTGAGAAGAAAGTGAAACAACATCTAACATACAAACCATGTGAGAAGTATAGATCACTAATGAGAATGTGCCCAATCCTCCATGATCTCTCTCAGTCTAGGTAAAATTTGGTTCTTCATGAGTGCAACTAATAGTTTACTTCCCCCATGATCCTCTCTCCTCTCTATGATCTAGGGGATGTGTTATCGCAAAAGGAGATAGGTATTTGACATTTTTCAGGTGGAGGAGAGTGGTATTATATTCTTCTAGTACCCATGCATTCTCCTTGCATGAGAATAATCATATTTTTCTATTTTTCTATTTGTTTGTAGTTTTATATGGATTGAAATTGTTGATAAGAATGTAGAAATACCTTAATGATTTATTAAGTTTATGATATGGACAAGATTATTCAAAATTTTGGCAAGTTTGTTCAAAGTGAAACAGAACAAAGTGAAAGAGAGACGAACAAAATATGTTATTTGGGTATGAGAAAGGTTTAAAAACTTGTTAAAGTACAACCAAGAGTTGAGCCCGTCGCAACGCTCCAATCATGGCCAATGGAAAGAAATTAATGTACAAGAAACTATCTCTACCATTCATAATTAGGAAAAATTTCTAAAGACATTGTTCCACCTTGAATGAATCTTACATCATTATAGAACTCTACTCATACCTTAGATTTATGCATCCTTGTGGTGGATGTTTCTACTAATTTATCTTGTGATACTTTTATTATTAAATGTATTTGAAACTGTTGTATTTTTTTTAATCCTCAACATGCGACATCTTATTACTCAATTAACCCATAGAATGATGAATGAAACACTTATATGTAACTTCTTATTTTTCAATTATTTGTAACAACTAATTATTGTTCACATATTTATCAATTAATGAATAAAAATATAAAATGAATGAATAGGTGAAATAAACTTTATTCTTCAATAAATGTATAAAGTTAATTCGTGAAATACACTTTATTCTTCAATAAATGTATACAATGAATGGTTGAAATATGAATTATATGTAGTGTTGAGGATAACACTTATATATCTATGAAAAATAATGGAGACTCGAGTGACATTTCATACTATATGTAAAATAATGGATATTGTGTAAAACTATGTGAACCTGCTAGCAAGGGTCTAAGGCCAAGATGCCCTTGGTGAATTGTGAATATTTATTAACGTTGCCTAAGATTAGGCATGAGATAATGATGTAAAACTGATTCTAGTAAAAGTAATGTAATATGGCTTAGAATTCCCAAAGTGAATATGAGGAGGGGCCATGTAGTGATGCGAGGTAAAGGGGTAAGGTGGATGAAGGGAGGTACCACTTTTTTGAGTTAATTTCTTTTGTCTTGCAAATTAATCCTAACTTTTGAAATGACCTTTCTAAGTGAAATTTTACCTTGGCATGCATTTGACATATAATACCCCTATGTATTTTATATATATTCCCGATGTCCTCATGCATTATTACATATATCTACATGAACAACTTTCCCAATGAATCCTAACAAACATTCATGTTTTCTTTATGTTAACACCTAACTTATACATGTCAGAGACCTTCCCTTAGAGACATGTAGCCACTTCATGAAAAAGAGAATAGAATCTATAAATGGGAGTTTTACATTAGAGAGGGGATTATTTTTATTGGGTGGGGGGAGGGTATGTGTTGTGTTTATTTTAGTTAAATCACCAACTTTAAATTCTTGAAATAATTAGTTAAAAAATAAAAATATGACAATTAGTGCCATTTTTTTAACTCTTAAAATGGGTTCATTGTAGGGAGTCAAACGAATCTTATCTTGATGATGACTATTCTATGATTCAAGTAGAGGGAAGCTACTTGAGCCCACCTACAACACTGTAATATTTGGATGGATTAGTGTAGGGAAGGAATCACACATCACATGACAATGTAGGTTCCATTGCACAATTTATCCATTAATGAAGGACAAAATCATTGGTGATGTCGTAACATCCCACTCTTGAGCACACTGAGTAGACTTATTCTTTGAGGACACTTGCGTGCAAGTGATCCGGTTCTTTATACGATTGTTTGTTTTGATTATGATTATGAGATATTGTGGATTTGATGATATGTTATTTTTATTGTATTTACATCGATAGGTACTATTGACTGGGTTCTCCTAAGTGTGAAGGAATCTGGATGTTTGAGGATGCCGAGGCATCGATGAAACTCCATGGAATCTGGATCGAGTCAGGGAGTGGACTGTTAGGGTTTGGATGTTGTTTATGTGACATATGTACATATGATTAGATATTATGAGATTGATTTTTATTTCTGACATGATTCATTGATGGTAGCAGGTTGACAATAGCTTGTCGACCAAACTCACATTTGGAGTAAAGGGGTCACGCTCAACAACCAAAGACATTGAGGGAGAGGTGTGCCAACATCCCTACCATAGCCTAATAGCACTCTCGTCATGGCTCAAACAATAGGTTAACGATTACCTAGTTCACGAAGAGCCACAATGTCGTGAGGGCAGACTATGACAGTCGCTCACAATGATTCTAAGGGGTGCGCAATAAGGCAGGGTCCTTATTTCTTAGAGGCCCTCAGTCTCCCACAATATCACCTGATGGAGTATTGACTCCAAGGGTTTGATGTCTACCAAATTGAGTCAAGAGGCAAGTGGCACCCTTGGAGCACGCAGTGTGTCTTGAAGGGCACATTGCATGAATAAAACAAAAAGAGGCGAGTGGAACCCTTGGAGCATGTAGTGCATCCTAAAGGGCACGTCATGATTTTAACAATGGTAAGTTAATAAACCTAGTCACTAGAAAACTATACCTCCTTAGGACCTTGTCGGCATTAAAATGAATGAGGTGATGAGTGAAGTTTAATAACAAATTTTCCCTTAAGAATTGTCGCCAAGCCTAGTGAATTTAAAACCTAGGTCTAAGTAGAAACTCTGAACACACCCAAAAAAAACTAAAATAAATAAAAATTAGACATATAACAAGAAGGGGTAAAGAAAATTCAATCTTTATTAATTAAAGTAAATTTTTTTAATGAAGGATTAATTATTAAAAGGGGGTAAATCATTGTTTTTCTAAACTTGCTAATTATGAACTTAGTTAAAAAGGAGGAAACTTAAAGAAAAAGGAAAACTTAAAGAAAAGGGGAAACTTGAAGAAAAAGGGGAATGCCTAACTTAGTAAGGAATATAGCCTTTGGAACTTTCTATTTATGAACTCAACTAGGATTTAAGTAAGGCGTAAGTCATTTAAGAATTGTAAGGGAATAACGGGACACTGAGGAGCATTTTTAGGAATGCTTTTAGGTGGGTGAGGGAAATAGGAAAATTTAATTAATTAATAAATTGATTTTTTGGTGCAACTAGGGGATCGGGTGACATGTGTATGGGGGGGGGGTTCCTAATTAAATAAAAGAAAAAGGAATCTAATGAGGGTTTAGGAAACCAATCATTTGAAAAATATATAAAAGGATGGTAGAGGAGGATGGATCACGTCTGGTTTGCGTAAGGTTACGCTGTCAAAATTTTATCTTGACTGAATTTTCTCTTGTGGGAGTTGGGATACCTAGCTTGGGTAACTAGTGGTAGCTCGACCTTGTGAGGAGAGCTGGGAGATATCATTCTCTGGCATTGTGTGCGTGGCCCCTTTGCATCTCAGGGGGATGTGGGGGAAGAAGAGTACCCCTAGCATTGGCTGGGAGGTATCAGTGAGATCTCAACGGTTGGCAAGTGAGAGCTGGACATAGCACAAGCACAGGACAACGATTTCAGTTTCCTTTGCCTTTAGATACAGTACGTAGGTGTCAATTTTATTGGTAATTTAGTTTAATATTTATGTGTACATTGGTAAATTAGTTAAATTTTCTATGCATGATCTCATGTCCTACTCTTATGCTTAAATGGTTGAGTTGACACAATGCATTTTCCATTCAGTCCGCATAAATTTTTATATTCCATTTTTATCAGTCTTATAATATAATGTGTCATGCTGTCATAATGAAATCTAACTTAATCCAAAGGAACAAGATTTCGTTGTCATTTTATATTATAATTCTGCATGCATGTAGCAAGTATAACCATCCCCGTGACTAACTGACTTTTTTCATTTTATAGCTAGGTACACCATTATAGTTTTATTGTATATCCAAATCACAGTTTTGTTAAAAGACTATATTCTTAAGTATTTTTTAAGACATCTTTAACACAATATGATTTACCTTGTTGACCCCCTCTCTTTCACATTCAACTTTGTTAATTCTAGTTCCATGAGTATAAACTCCCTCTAATGGTGCAACATGCCTTCATCGTGTCTTGCATATGTCTCGATTGGGTCCATGGAAACTGTTTTTAACCATATTTAATTCCATATTTGTGATTGGATTGAATATACAACCTGTTTCAACTACTGCGCTCCTTCCCCTTTTAGATTTTAATTGCTCTAATCACCAGTGTACTAAGAAGATTTTTTTTTTTTTTTTAAGATTTAATTGAAGGAACTGTCCAGCCTCTCCAGTGTCTGCTTATTTACATTTAAAAAGAATACTAATAGATGCTCTTATCAATCCATTGAAAATGGAGGAACATCTTAACTTGACACAACTTAATACTTGGTGGTTTCCTGTCTTTGTCCATCAAAATAGAAAAAACATATCTTAGTCAAGACACCATGAATTTTTCTATAACCATTTAGATTTCATAAAAGTTCCTTTGGTTTAATTTGTCATTTCCATCCTTGAAGGATTTCTTCCTTGAGAATAAGGTTTAGTTTTAGCCACAATATCAGCCATACGATCATTGAGGGTTGTGTATTTTGGATTATGTTTTCACAGTGGCAATGGTGGTTCTTGGGTTTTGAAATTTCATTACTGCAAATTGGGATTTTAATTATTACCCAATCCACAGATTATGAGTGAATAAATTGAAACCCTTGTCTTTAATATAATTGCATAAAGTCTGCTCGGCGAACTCTTATCTTTTGTCAGTAGGAGAATTTTTAATTAAATCTAAATCGACATTTCTGAGTAGGACAAGTGGCAGTTCTCTTGTTTTAATGGATTTCATTTACTGTTAGTTGGAAGACTTAATTATTTTCTAATCCGTGCCTTCAGAGAGAATGGAAAATCAAGTTTTATGCCTATTTATCTAACTACCTAGATTCGTTCGGTAGCCACAATTTTAGAATCACCATTTGCACTCTAACCATGATGACCCATGTATTGATTTATTGTGGAGTGAACAACATTAAACGAACCCCGGAACGTTTCTTACCTTGATTATTTACTCAAAGAATCCCTTGTTTCTCTTACACCAAGATTGATTATCTTGGGATATTAATTCTCAAAGTTTCCTTTTTTTTGTTGTCTGACGAGATTTTAATTTTTCCTTTCCTTAAATTACACAACGAATTTATTATCTTTACTCAGATATTTTATATATTCACATCGAGATTTGTAATTAATTACACAACAATTCATTGTCTTTTTACTACAGAAATTCAAATCCCTTTTTCTAAGGAGATTATAACTACCTTACGTCTAAGTAATCTTGGAATCCCAACCCTTTCTTGTCCAACCGTACTGGCGATAGTAGACGGGGTTATTTTAAAAAGTTTCTAAAACCATGCCTTAAAATCTGAAATCTGTGCGATTTTTCTATACTTGATTAAATTGGTTTCTAAACTATGTTTAATTCAATTGTTGATAAATTTTATGTCTCTATTGTACAATTGGTGATGTAAGTTGCTTGTTATGGTTAGAATTTGCTAATAGCTCGATAACCTTTTTATTGGAGGACTGTGTTACTTAATTATTAATGGATGAAATTGATGAACAACATGTTAAGCTAACGACCACATGAATGGCTGAAGGGTTATTTTCTTGTTAATGTTAATCGTTTAAGTTAGTGATTTAATAGTGTTAACTGGTTGTGTAGCCTTAAACTAGGGATTATCGTGATGTAGGAATTTAATGGCGTGATGAAAAATCTTCTATTGGAGGGTAAACTGTTGATTACAAAAGATAGATGGATGTATTACCAATGTAGTTTTATTAGTCATTTCTTATTTAAATTGTCAAGTTGAATGAATGTAGTATCGTTTACATGGACATGATGTTTGCATGATTAAATAAAAGACTTGGAAGGTATATCACTTCTCACGCCTCAGATTCTATTTAATGAATGATTGATTAAATAGCCCGCCTAGACCTTAAATAGAATTGTGCCTCAAGTTGTTTTGCTATATAGATTGTGTATGTCCACTCTCTTGCGTGCTCGTAAATTTAATGATAATTAAAGTCTTGTCTAAAAATTATATTTATCTCATGGTACACGACAAAAGGCCACTAATGATCGGTTGTTGTTTATTTATTTGTGCGCCATGAAAATGTTTATTCATTGATTACTAATTCTTGCTCGCATTGAAGGTTCGTGTTACACGTGTCGGTTGGTGTTGTTGTGTTGGTTATTTTTATGTTGTCCTTTTGGCTTAGTAGGCGTTGTCATGATTGTGTCAGGTGGGATGTAGACACCTCCTTGTTCCTCAGAATAGTCACCATCCTTGAGACCTTAAATGGCCAAAATTGATGGGAACCTGGGCTTGAGCATTGCTTATGTGTCTTGGAGGTCTTAACCTTGCAGGGTAGGATGGGCGGGTAGTTGTTTTTATTTTCATCTAATTGAATGTCATATGTTGCTTCTAGCTACATGATGAGCTAGTAGGCTAGGTCGTTATGTTTTCTATTTCCTGAAATGTGTGCGTTGTGTTCGTCATCAAGTTGTGTTGATTAATGGTTGTCGTTATTATTTTCCTGCAAAAAAAAATAAAAAATAGAAAAAAACAATTTGCACTTGTTATGCGTCGCATGTTGTCATAACGATGGGGATCATTACAAATGTCATGCATGTGACCATGTTGTTGGGACAAAAATACTTGTGGAATTACCATGGAATTTAAAATCCACAAAATTGAACCATATTCCATGACATCAAAGGGAGTTTGTTTTTCTTTCTTGAGGTAAATCCAACATTCAAACTTTCCTTAATATATGCAAAAAAATCCTCACTTCTCACCAATGGATCCAACCCCTCTAAGACTTCATGGTGAAACTTGCACTACAAATGCAAGTAAATATTATTAAGGAGGAATACATTTATATTTAAGGATCCTATAGGACCACTTACTAAAAGGTTGAACACCATATTTATAATTACCAATGCACTATTACCGAAAAAACCTTTGTACTCCAAATCATTTCTAGATAATGAATAAATTCAATGCTAAATATTGGACCTCATACATACGGGACACATAAGGGACACATAAGGCAAGGTGCTCCTACTTGTGGACATACCATTGCGCTCATTCTCAAGAAGAATTCACTTGGTTCCTTTACATTGACTACCACAACCTTAACAAAATCACTATACATAATAGATGTGAAATCCTCCTAGTTGATGACTTTATGAAAATATTGAAGAAAAGTTCTTCAACTAAATTGAATTGAATCGCTTAAATCATTTGTCCAAGGGGTTTTACTTGAGGATGAAAATTCATACTATTGTGAGCAATGCAACAAGAAGGTTCATGATTTAAAATGAACATGTATAAAATCCTTGCCAAATGCAATAGTAATCCACTTGAAGCGTTTTGACTTAGATTATGAGACCATGCAAAGACTGAAGTTGAAGGATTGATTTGATTTCCCAACAAACGAAACATTTACTGATTTGGATGACATTTATGGTATAGGTGGGATCCTGATCTATCGTTCTCAACACTCTTTGTCATGCTATGGCTCCTATCGGTCTGTCTCTATGGCTCCTTGGTGGGCTCACTATTTCTCTTGTCCACTTGATCCAGGGTTCTATGTGGGTTTGTTGTGGAGGTTTTTCTCTTGTCCTCTTGGTCCAAGGTTCCACGTGGGTTTTCTATGGAGGGCTTTATGTCAAGGGTTTGTGCGGGTGTCTCTGTCGCAAGGTCTATGTACTCGCTGTTGGTTTGTTATAATGAATATGTTATATAACATATGTAATGAAGAGGTTATATAACATTTTGATTATATATGTTATATAACATATATAATGAAAATGTTATATAACAAATTCGTTATATATGTTATATAACATATATGTTAATCATTGAAAGATAACCCTGTTGAAAATACTAAGACAACTGAGAGGGGGGGGGTGAATAAGTTGTTACTGTGCTTAAACAATTTATGACTATTCAAATAATTTTTAATCTCTTCCAAGTGACCATCAATATTATACAACATATGAGCAACATGAATAATGAACATCAGTCACACATAAGATATACACGGAGACATATTTTCATGAGGAAACCCATAAAGGGAGAAAACCTCTTATTCTTCAAATGATAGGAAGTCTTTTAAGTTCTGTACATCATCTATGTTTGAGAACCAACTCAAAGTGAGGCTACTACCTTTGTTTTACAAGCTCTGACTTGTTGAGAGAACCAACTCTATGGTTTCTGTAGAACCCACTAGAAGGAAGCATCAACTCCCTAAATGTTCCAACACCAACTGGACTTATACAAGCACCAACTTGCATACAAAAAAATCTGTGTTTTCCCAAGCACCACCCTGCCACCCTATTTCCTAGCCACAACTAGATGGAAGATACAACTTCCAATATTCAAGCACCAACTTGAATATCAGAGGACCACAATCCTCCCTAGAACCACCCTACCTCCCTGATTAAGAATAAATGATTGAATAACAAACAATATAGGTTTCTCACTTCTTACCCCTTTTTCTTTGTTCTGGAACTCTTCTCCGCTTCTATCTGTTCTGCAATTCTGCTCTACTTCAAACTGTTTTGCAATTCTACTTTTACTTCTATGTTTTCAACATTTGTTTCACATTTATGAGTTTCTACCTTTCTTAAAGTTCAACTCATTTTTCACTCAGAACCGCTAACTCCACACAGTCATAGCATATCATTTTTATGCCTACTCCCTCTTCAGTTACACCTCGAATCTCCTGGGGAAAAAATGCCTCAGCAACTGAATCACCAATAGTTCAAGAATCATGATTCAATTTAGCTAACTGAATCGTAACTAAATAGTTAATCATGAATATCAACAATATCCCTTGGATCAACTTTCCAAGTATCCAGCACTGTTGGATTACAAGCACAGGGTATCGCGTTGATTTCATGATTTCACATTTCGGTATTCTTGTGATGGGATTTCTCGACACTCCATGTCGCGATATCCAAAACTCTAAAAATAAAAGAGCTTAGTTGGACTAGCTCCTTCCCATCTTGTGACCATCGGCGGTGACCTGGTGCTTATCCACAAAGTGCTTCGCGATTCACAACTTCATGACTCCTGTGATGAAGAGTCTTGAATCTTTATGTCACGATCGCCGAAATGGAGCTTCACTGGACTGGCTCCTTCCCTTCTCGTGACCATCGACGGTGACCAAATGCTTATCCACAAAGTGCGCTTCGTGATTCACAACTTTTGTCGTGAGTCTCCTTGACTCCAACTCCTGGTATCCGAAACTTTGAAATGGAGCCAGATCAACGGTCCATACTCTCCCATTGATCGAAGACTTAGATTAAGTCACGGTTTTTCATATCGCGAGTTTCCATACCATGCTCCATTGACTCCTCCAATGTGCAAGTCAGGGAAATTCTAATCACTAGCCATGTGTCCTCCTCGACGATGGATGGTCCTTCTACTTTCGGGACTTTGTAAGCCCACTTCATCTTGTACTTAAAAATTGTGCTCCTTCTTCTGGATCCAACGATGGTCGGTCCTTGCGCTCAGATCCAATGTATGATATTTTTTCTCCTCTTTTGTGCATTCCTCCTATCTATATTCAGATCTGATGGTCATCAGGATTTCTGAGTGGGTGATCCAACGATCATTGTTGATTTTCACTGTTAATATTGCCATGTCATCATCGTTGCACTGTTGATCATGTTGATCTCACCACTAATTCGATGCGTTGTTGATCATGCTGATCACTCCATCAATGAAAAACACATTGCCTGCATATTTTGTCTATAAATATGCCAACAATATTCGCCTTTAGCATTGATGGCAACCTTGAATAGCATAAATAACTACACTACACCTGAATAAACTGCACTATTATGCTTGGACATCCAACCATACCCTGTAGAATCCTTACACCTAAAGAAACTGCACTATTATGCCTGGACATCCAACCATACCCTATAGAATCCTTACCACATTACACTTTCTCCCCCTTTGACATCAATGTCAAAGAAGAAACACGCTCCCCCTGAGTTGTTGCAGTACATCTTGAAGGTATCAAAAATGCGACAGGCACATACTCCCCCTGTCAACTATGAACGGAAGAACCAAAGCTATATTCACCAGAAATATAAAAGATATTCAATAAGTACTCCCCCTAACAAGGTGAACATATTAGACAAAAGAAGGTATAACCCCCAACTTCTGACGAAGATATCCAAAAGTTGTCGCTGCTAACGGTTTAGTAAAGATGTCAGTTATATGTTTTGTGGAAGGAATATAATTCAGTTGAACAACTCTGTTTGTAACCTACTCTTTGAGAAAATGATATTTGATTGGGTTATGCTTAGTCTTGGAATGAAGAACAGGTTCTTGGAGACACTAATGGCACTGGTGTTATCATAGTGAATTAGAATCGGATCAGTATAATTTACCTTCAAATTTGCAAGAGTTTGGATCATCCATAAAATCTGAGTGCAACAAGTAGAAACAAAAATGCACTGTGCCTCTGTAGTTGATAAGGAAATAGATCCATGCTTCTTACTAATCCATGCTACCAACGAGTCACCCAGGAAGAATGCACCTCCACTGGTGCTCTTTCTCTCATCCACACAATTTGCCCAATCAACATCTGAATAAGTAGTTAATTGAATATTCTAATTTCTAGGATACCACAGACCATAATTCATTGTGCCCTTTAAGTATTTGAATATCCTTTTTACAACTGCTAAATGAATTTATTTAGGAGTAGACTGATAATGACCTACCATTCCAATAACTTGCATTATATCAGGATGGGATGCTGTCATGTACATAAGAATGCCTATCATTGATCGATATGTCCTTTGATCAACATGAGGTGAAATATCATCATTACTAAGTTTGCAACCGACCACCATAGGTGTATTAATAGGAGAAGAATCTTCCATCTGAAATTTCTTCAACATCTCTTTCAAATATTTTCCTTGAGAGACAAATATTCCTGTAGAACTCTGATTTACCTGTAAACCAAGAAAATATGATAGTTCTCCTATCATGGAAATCTCAAATCTTGTTTGCATAGAGTTAGAAAACCATTGGACAGAAGAATCATTAGTACATCCAAAAGTAATATCATCTACATAAACCAAAAAAACTAGTAAATCATCACCTTCAGACTTAATGTAGAGATTGTTGTCAACAATACCTTTCTTGAACCCTTTGTCTTGTAAAATTTTGTCCAGTCTGTAATACCAAGCTCGTGGTGCTTGTTTCAGTCCATACAAAGCCTTCTTCATCTTGCAAAGATAGTCAGGATTATTTGTCAGTGAGAATCCTTCAGGTTGCTCCATATATACTTCTTCCTCTATATCTCCATTAAGAAATGCTAACTTTACATCCATCTGATATACTTTAAATTTTTTATGACATGAGTATGCAAGAAACATTCTGATGGCTTCCAATCTTGCCACTGGTGCAAAGGTTTCATCAAAGTCCCATCCTTCAACTTGTGCATACGCTTTAGATACTAATCTGGATTTATTCCTAACAACTTGTCCTTTTTCATTCATTTTATTTTTGAACACCCATTTGGATCCTATTACATTCTTGTCTTCAGGTCTACAAACAAGCTCCCAAGTATTGTTCTTCTTAATCTGATCAAGCTCTTCATTCATAGCTCTAATCCAATCATTATGGTTGTTGGCTTCATCAAAATTTTTAGGTTCAATCATAGATAGAAAATCAATCTGAGATTGTTCTGAGTCTTTAACTAATTTCCTTCTGTCTGAACTCCTTTATTTATATCTCCAATTATCTAATTTTCAGGATGATTCTTTTTAACAATTATGAGAGGTAGTTTTGTTTCTTTCTGCTGATTTGTGTCAACCTAAGTATTCATATCTTCATCTAATTCAGATTCTTCCCTTTCTGATACTTGGACCTGTTCATCTTCATCTTCAACTATATCTTATGTGCTTGGTTCAACACTGCTTACATTTCTGACTGGGAATTCTTCATAAACTTTTATGTCTATACAATCAACCAATTTATACAACCTCTTATTGTAGAATCTATACCCTTTACTATTTGTAGAACAACCTAAGAAGATACCTTCATCATCCCTATCATCATATTTTCCAATATTTTCATCATTATTCTTGATATAACATTTACTCCCAAAGACTTTAAAATGCTTGATTGAAGAAGGTCTTCCAAACCATAGTTCATAAGGAGTCTTGTCACTATGTGGCCTGAGATGAGATTTGTTAAGAATATGAACAACTTTATGGATTGCTTCCACCCAATATGTCTGAGAAATATTCCTTTCATTCATCATTGACCTTGTCATCTGCTGAACAGATCTATTCTATCTCTCAACTACTTCATTTTGTTGTGCAATTTATCGAATAGTGTATTCTCGTTTGATTCCATGTTTATCACAGAACGCTTTGAAGTTCCATGAACTAAACTCTCCTCCTCTAGCAAACCTTACTGCCTTCAATCTTTTTCCTATTTGATTCTCAGTCAAAGCCTTAAACACTTAGAATTTTTCAAATGCTTTAGATTTTTCCTTCAAAAAGGAAACCCACGTTAGTCTGGAATAATCATCAATAATCAACATAAAATAGTTTTATTTTCCCGTACCTTCTTTTCTTGATTGTCCACATAAATCCATATGTACTAATTGGAGAGGTTTTTCTGTTGAAGGAAAGCTTTTAGATTTGAACTGAGTGCAAGTAATATTTCCTATCTGGAAAGGTTTACAAATAGAGTCATATGGCTTTGATATATTTGGAAGATCTTTTAATGCCCCCTTGTTTCTAAGCTTGATTATATGATCAAAATTTAGGTGTCCAAGTCTCCTATTCCATAGCCAATTTTCATCGTATTTTCTTAAGTGACATTTTTTTTTTCTTTTAACACATAGACATTGTTTTCTGTTCATATCCCTTTTGCAACCAATTGTCCCGAATTCAAAGACTTTATTTTACAATCTTTAGAAGTAAAAACAACTTCACACCCTTTGTCACAAACTTGACTGACACTTAGTAAATTATGTTTTATACCATCTACAAACAACACATCTTGAGATTTTCCTTGGCCATTACCTAGGCTTACCATTCCTTTACCTTTTATTTTTCTTGGTGTATCATTTCCAAAAGTTACATTCCCTGATTTGTTTTCACTTAGAGTTAGAAACTTACTTTTGTCTCCAGTCATATGTTTGGAACATCCACTGTCAATATACCAGGTATTCTTTTGTATTTGGGTTGATAACACTAATCTACACTAGTCATCTTCTTTCTTCTTCCAAACTTTGAAATTTTCAGCAACATGATTCAAATCTAGCTTATAGTTCCTTAAGCGACAGTCTGGAGCTTTATGTCCATAATTATGGTAGCTGTAACATTCTGGTTCACTGAATAACAGATCATAATGATTTTTATGCTCATAACTGTTGTTATGTTTCACCTGCATCCTTCTCCCAATCATCACATGATTTATAGTCTATTATTGTTTGTTTCTTGGCTATCTCAATCTTTGTGGTGGCGGATAATTATTCCTTGAATAACTTGATTGCTGATATCTAAATATTAAAGAACAAGTTATAGCTTTGTGACCAAAGTTAGAACAGAAAAAATAGTATCCATAGAAAAATCCTCTGTACCTAGAAAAAGACTGTCTTCTTTGAGTGGGTTGATTTCTTCCATGTTGATAGTTTCTCTGATCTACAGATTCGGTTCTGGTACTTTTTCTTTCATTCCTTCTTGGTGGTTGTTTTTCTTTCTTTGTTTCTGCAGAGTGGTTGTTGTCAATGATTGTAGATTTGACAAACTTGATGGGTTCTGTATTACTTGGATGATAACTACTTGATCCTTCTTCATAGCCCAAACCAGCTTTCAACTTTGAATTCCTTTGCTGATTTATAATGGAAGCTAATTCTTTTGAGGCTTTAATACTTGACAGATTTTGGTGATACAATGCCTTAAACTTCTCCATTTCTTTTCTGGTTTTTACTATCTCTTCTTCTAAGGCTTCACACCTCAATTTATTTTCTGATAACTATTGTTTCAGAATGTCTTCTGTTTTATTTGCCTCTTCTAACTCCACTTTTAGTAGGGAAAAGTCTTCATCAATTTTTTTATCATTCATTTTAAACTGCATCAACAACCGTTTTTGTTTTCTCTTCTTACATTTGAGTTTGTCAATTTCTTCCAAAGCATTGATTAATTCACCTTCCATATCCAACACAACTTATTCATCATCAATTTCACCTCCTAAATGTTCATCATCAATATCTCCCATAGCCATAAGCATAAAATCATTCACTTTTTCTTCACAGGATGAGTCACTATCTATGTCTTCTGAGGAGTCATCCTTGTTTTCACACAAACTTTTATTTTTAATATATTTCTTAAATTTGTATTTCTTTTCATCATCAGAGTTCTGGTCCTTTTTTTGGTGAGGAAACTTAGATGAAGAATTACCTATCTTACCATAGTTAAAACATTTGAAGGGGAGCTTGCCTTGATATTTTCCTGATCCTTTCTTTAACCTTCTCACAAATTTTGCCTCAATATCATCTAATTTTGAATCAGTATTCTTGTCTTCTTTAAAGGATGATTCTCTAGTGATGGATTTATATTTGTTAATTCTCATTTCATATGCAGTTAGAGTTCCTAGGAATTTATCAATAGTCATAGTTTTAAGATCATTTAGTTCTTCTATTGCAAAGACTCTTGGATTAGATTTATCAAGCAAAGATCTTAAAATCTTCTGAACTTAAAATGATTCTTCAATTTTCTCACCAAGACCCTTCATGGCATTCAAAAGCTCTTCAACTCTTAAAAAATACTTCTTGACTGTTTCATCTTGATTGATCTTTAGTTGTTCAAATTTCAATCTATATGTTTGAAGTTTGGCATCTTTTATTTTATGATTTCCTTCATAACTGCTAATAGGTTTATCACACATTGCTTTGGCAGTTTCAAGATGCATCACCTTTACAAACTCAGCTTTAGCAATTCCATTCAATATAGCATTCATTCCCTTAGCATTAAAGATAAATTCTAACTTATCATCTTTGGAAGCTAGCACAACAGGCTTTACACTCTACTTGTTAAGAACCAAACATCAATATAGTATAGAAAAACCTCAGGAAAAGTACTCAACGCCTTGAAAAAGAGATAATTTCAGATAATGAGCCTCTTCAAGGGGGAAACCTCCTTTTACCCCACTTAAATTTTCAAGTACAAGATGATTCAAAATGAAAATGTCTCCTTGGTATATATAGGAGACTAGGAGGTATAATTACAACTAATGGCCTAAAGCCGACATAAATAAAA
>ML800658.1:533358-557026 GCA_009831015.1 Picea engelmannii
CTTCACGAGTACACCCAGTTTTCCATGTTTCATGCTTAAAGAAGGTTATAGGTGACAAGATCCCAGTTCAAACTATATTTCCAGAACTTGACGAGGAAGGAAAAATCATGTTGGAGCCTGAAGCCATCACTGACACAAGAATTTGGCAGCTGAGGAATAGATCCATTTCAGAGTATCTCATTAAATGGAGGAAACTATCGGCTGAAGATTCCACTTGGGAAGATGAGTCTTTTATACAAAAGCATCCAGAGTTACTCAAGCATTGTGAACAACACTTGTCTCAAGGGGAGGGGCATGTTAAGCCCTAATATTGGCTCATTACCCCTTAATTGGAGCATATTATATTAGTAATGTGATTTTATTTATGTCGGCTTTAGGCCATTAGTTGTAATTATACCTCCTAGTCTCCTATATATACCAAGGAGACATTTTCATTTTGAATCATCTTGTACTTGAACATTTATGTGGGGTAAAAGGAGGTTTCCCCATCGAAGAGGCTTATTATCTAAAATTATCTCTTTTTCAAGGCGTTGAGTACTTTTTCTGAGGATTTTCTATGCTATATTTATATTTGGTTCTTAACACTAAGGTTCATCGGTTTAATTGTTACTTGGAATGAATTTAAATTTACTAATTTTAGTTCTCTGTGCTCGTTTAAGATTTCATTTCCATGCGTTGTCTTGCACCTGCTTTCCTATGGTATTGTAATCCCCTTTCTTGTTGTTTTCTGATGGATTTCCTTTGGCGAACCCAACTTCTAATTTCAGTAACTTATCTGTGTGGGTTTTATTGATTATTATGATTAGATTGTGCTTTATATTCCTCCCTTATCTCTAGGTCATCAGTCCATGCCTGAGCATTCGACCAGGATATGAATTGATGATCATCACTTCAATGTTTATAGACCTATAGATTCTAATGCCCTTCTTTTCTGTGCATGGATGATAGACGAAGGATCAAAATTTTCCCAGTTGTATACCCTTACTCATCTCTACGTTGATTGATTCTTGGTTGAATGATTTTCATTGCGCCTTCTTGTGATTGAGTAATTCTGCGTATTGTTTATAATTCCTCTCCACGAACAGCTTAATACTCTCTGCCTTTTTATATCAACTCTACATTTTACAATTTTATTATGACAGGGATTTACCATTTTGTTTGTTTGTGAATTTCCCTCTGTAAAGTCAACGATTACCCTTTTCCTATTGACTGTGTTTGGACAGTTTTTAATGTTTGACAATAAAATTTTGGGACAAGTTTTTATGATATGTATCAAGACAGTCTTTGCATATATTTAATAGATTATTACCAACGATATCTCTTACATCATAGCAATGATTATATATTGGGTAGCAGCGATTTTTCATTCACTGTTTAGATTTAGTGATTTTATATTCAAAGTTTATGTTCACAGTCTATATTCAAAGATTTTATATTCATACTTAAATTATGGGTCAACAAATGTATATTCAACGATTTTATACCTGTGGAAGCTAGTTTGTATTCATAGTTTATATCTAGCGATTTTATATTCATAGTTTATGTTCACAGTCTATATTCAATGATTTTATATTCACAGTGAAATGATGGGTCAACAAATGTATATTCAATTATTTTATACCTATGGCAGCTATTTTGTATTCATAATTTATATTTGGCGATTTTATATTCACAGTTTAAATGATGCGTCATCGTTTTATATTCAGCGTTATAATACTTGTGGCAACGAACCCCCTTGATTGATAGATAGAGTTTATTTTAAATAGAGATATCCCCAAACTTTATGAGTGACAATGAATTGATGGCTGCGTTTGACAATGTAATTGGTTGGGCGAATATATTGCATCGTATCACTGTGTATTGGCAACGATTTTTTTTACTGTGAAATTGGTGGTGTTCTATAGTGTAAATGGGGGCGTATTTTTTTGTATGAATGGGTAGTGTATGTGGCATGTTTGTTGTGTGATTGATGGTGTTTCTATAGTGAAACAATGGTGTTTTAATGACAATGAAATTAATTATAGATTTTATACGACAATATTATCATATTTCGCCCATCATTTATCTTATTTCTCCATCATATTCAATCCAGTAAGGTGAACGTGCACTTGGAGATTCGAACAACTTGTTGTGTAATGGTTATATCCATTTTGGGAAATTTTGTTAAATATGTACACATTGTGACATGACAATTGTCTTATGGAATCCATGTCATTTTAAGCATATTATGTTGGGTGAATTTGGTTTTTAACTAAATTTCGTTCAGTAAAATGCTAATGTTTTCAACTCACTCTATTAATTACCATTTAGAAAAACATTTCTTACAGTATCCTTCGGAACATGAATGAGGAAAAGCTCCCCTATCCCACGATGTACATATTTCATAAGCAATATTTTCTTCATTACGAATTAAGCCTAGGAGTAGTCTTTCTAATAAGTATTCACTGGTCTTTAACTGTTGATATATATATATAGACTATGTATCTTTTGCGATATATATTTACACTATATATTTACATTATATATTCACACTCTGTGTTGCAATTTACATGCGATATATTTATTATATAATTACACTCTGTTGTATAAATTTACGTATATACATGTTTACACTATTTCCATTATATCATAGATTAATTCTACCTATAATATATTTAAATGACAACAATATAACCTATTTAACTTAGAGATATCATGTATTTAATTTACAACATTCTCACATATATTTACTAGATAGTAAATTCAATGATAGACAACAAGCTTAATTAGAGAAAGTGATTTGGTAGTGTTGGACAACGTGAATTTTATTTTGATTTTCTTGTAGCAATTTTCATCATTTTCTTATTGGTGAATTTTAGCGAATTCAATAATCATTATAAAACTTGTTTTATGATTTATTAACTAGATAGCGAACTCATCCTGAGGAAAATACTTATATATGTTTTAGTTTTATAATTAAAGGACGACAAGGAACTTTAAGGGAAAACAAATTAATATTTAAAGACAACAATTAAATTCATATTGTTTCTGATAAAGGATAGCGAAATCACCCTTAGGAAACACTTATATTTGTGTCAATTTGTAAATACAACGACATATATGGTTAAAGACACGTTCTATTTTTGTTTTAGTTTAATAAAATAACGATTTACTCCTTAGGAAATTACTTATCTGATCTGGAGATTTGGAGGATAGTTGCAACAAACTATTTGTTTTAATGACAATTATTTATTGTGTATAGACTGATTTTGTTGCCCAGTGAAATTATTGTGTCATATGAATGTCATAGTCATCTTGTTGACCTGTCAATTGGGTGCTTGGGTCAGTCGTCTTGTGTTTTGACAATTAATTCGGTCTCCTAGCGCATTGAAGTGTTATCGGGTTATTGGTCTATATGATGTATGTTGTGATAGGATTATCATCACGCCTATCACCTTGTGACGACATGATTTTTGATAAGGGGATCATTGTGTGCCATGAGGGATAGAGGCAAATGATAACCTGGCCAAAGTCTTTTCTTCCTGAAGTGGGCATTGTTCGTTGTAACGGTCGATAGGACTTGGTTTGTAACACCTTCATGCATTTTCTTTTACATGCCATAAAGGCTCTGGTTACTGATCATCAAGGTCGTTGTGTCAGGATTTTGGATGTTGTCCTTAGATTTTAGGGGTTTTCGGGTTTGTGTCGGGCGGTTAGTCGTTTCTTTCTTTTTGATTTATGCATGTTTCACCCAGTTAGTCTATGTGGTAGTGTGTAGAGTCATTGTTATATGTTTCCTAATCTGCGTGCGTGGTGTTCTTCGTCAGGTGGTGTGGTTTAACTTTTGTCTTCATTTCCTTCCTGCCTAAAAAAAAGAAAAAAAAATGCACTTTTCACTTCGCTTGGAGTCGTAACAATTGGGGTCGTTACATATGGTATCAAAGCAGGTTTCGACCTGCGACTTGGGATCACTACGACTTTCGTTGATTTGATTTATGATTATAATGTTGATAATTAATTTGATTTGTATTCATGTAGGTAGTAATGGCTAGAGTACGTTGCAGAGGCAGACAACGAGGTGCTAGGAGAGGAGGCACGAAACCTCCAGTATCATCCACGCCTGAGGGGTCTAACCCCCAGGGAGACGAACATGTTGTCGGGAAGGAAAATATAATAGTGGGCGATGTGGTTGGGATGATGATGTATTTTCAGTGGATTTCTGAGGCACTGATTATCTGTTTGGACATAGATGAGGCTAGGACACTAACACCCCCTGAGGGTCCACCGCGCACTCCGGTCGGTACTGGTAGCATTCACCATGAACTCGAGAAGGTCAAATGTCCTGAGTTCTTTGGTGCCCCAGATGGCGCAGCCTCCGAGGAATGGTTGGAGAATATGGCAATGTGATTTGCACTTCACGACTATACGTCCAACATGAAGGTCTGCATGGCGGTCTTTCAATTGAAAGGGAGAATTCTTCTATGGTTGAAGACGCTCCTGCCACAATTGAACATGGTCGTCAAAGACGTGTCATGGGAACTATTCGAGCAATGGTTCCGAGAGAGGTACCTATCAAAGGAATTCATTAAGCATCAGCTCAATGAGTTCAACGACTTGCGACAGGGTGGTCGTATGGTGGCCGAGTACAAGGCCCATTTTATGGAATTTCTTTGGTATGCTACGCACCTTAATACAAAGAAACTTAAGATCAGTAGGTTCTTGTTTGGCCTTAATGTCAGCATACATAAAAAGGTTAGGATTTTGATGCCTCATACCTTGCATGATGTCGACCATAAGGCCCTCATAGTAGAGGAGGAGCTTATCAGTGAGGGTCAGAAAATGACTCCATTGAGACCACAAGGGTAGGTGTCATCTAGTGCGTAGCAGCATCAGACATGATCTAGACATAGGCTAGGATATCGTGACTTCCAGAGAGGATACACTTTCACTACACCTCGGCGACCAGTGCCTCAGCAACGAACTCCTTACCGAGGACCAAAAAATCAACAACAACGTCGACCACAACAACAATAGTTTAGTCCTGTTAAGTAGAACAGACTAGGATTCCAATCCGGTGGGCCGTCAGCTTCTACTTCGGGTACCATGAGTACTGGACCAAATAAGGGATGTTGGACATGTGGGGAGCCACACTACCAGTGTGACTGCCCAGTGGAGAGGACTAGAGCATCTAGATATACCTAACCCATTACCGTGGGATATTTTTCCAAGGCCCATCGGATTCATGCAACGATAAATAAACGCCAAGTAGAGCACTAGTCGACTGTGCTCGAGACGTCAGGTACCGTCATTGACCAGAGCCTTAATATTTTGATAGATCCCGGTGCTACTAAGAGTTTCATTTCAGGTGCAGTGCTAAAAATAATTAAGGTAAAGGAATTCAAATAGGATGAGTTTAGATTTGTAGAGATGGATTCAGAAGCCAAACAGAAGGTTGGAGGGAAGGTTACGGGTTGTACCCTTAACCTAGGAGAGTTTGTCACGAGGGCCAACTTGTACGTCACAATATTAGGATCTTATGATGTTGTGATCAGTATGGAATGGTTGGAATCGCATGAGGTGATACTCAACTGTAAGATGAAACGGTTGAGCTTGGTCGATGATGAGGGACAAGGACATGTGATTGTAGGTCGGAACCAGGGAGTTTCCCTGAGGTTCATGTCTTCCTTGGAGCTATGGAAGATCATGTGCAAGGGGTGTAAGATTTATGCAATCCTTGCGTTAAAACATAAGGGAGTAGAGAAAGGTCTAGAACACCTTCCTACGGTGAGAGAGTTTGCAAACGTATTCCCGGAGGAGTTACCTGGGATGCCACTGGAGAGTGAATTGGAATTTAACATATACCTAAAACTGGGGACTGAACCAATAGCGAGAATTCCTTATCGGATGTAAACCCCAGAGTTACAGGAGTTGAGAATGCAACTGAAGGATTTGTTGGACCTGGGACTTATACATCCACGTGTGTCACCATGGGGTGCTCTTTTTATTTTCATACAAAAGAAGGATGGGTCGTGGACACTCTACATTGACTACCATCAATTGAACAAGGAAACGATCAAGAATTAGTATCTGTTGCTGAGGATTGATTATCTATTTGATTATATGAAGGGTGAGATGATGTTTTCAAAGATCGAATTGAGGTTAGGGTATCACCAGTTATGGATCAAGGAGGAAGACGTCCCTAAGACCACATTTAAGATGAGGTTTGGACATTACGAGTTTACTTTTTTACCATTTGGACTGACGAACACCCCAGGGGTATTTATGAGTTTGATGAATGGGGTGTTCTGAGAGTACTTGGACAAGTTCATCCAAGTATTCATTGACGATATTTTGATTTACTCTCGGATGATGGAGGAGCATGATGAGCACTTGTGCTTGGTACTACCGTGTCTGTGAGAGAACAAATTGTATGGGAAATTTTCTAAATGCTTTTTTTACCAATTGAAGATTCACTGCTTAGGGCATGTCATCTGTGGTGAAGGTATCATGGTGGATCCAAAAAAGTTCGAGGATATTATGGAATGGCCTATGCTGACGAAGTTGCCAGAAGTGCGTAGCTTCATGGGTTTATAAGGATACTATCAATGGCTCGTCGAGGGACTTTTGAAGATAGTAAATACGATCACAGAATTGCAGAAGAAGAACAAAAATTTTGTTTGGGGTGAGAAATGTGTGAAATCATTTTGGAGGCTCAAGGAGCTGATGACAACAACACCAATAATAAAGGTCCCTAACATGTACACAAAATTCTTGGTATGCACTGACACATCCAAGGAAGGCTTAGGTGTAGTCTTGATGCAAGATGGTCGAGTAATCGCTTACATATTGAGGAATTTGAGAAGGCATGAGGAGAATTATGTGACAGATGATTTGGAGTTGTTGGCCATTGTATATTCCTTGAGAGTTTGGAGACGCTACCTTATTGGATGAAAATTTGAACTAAAAACAAATCATTGTGGACTACAACACATATTTACACAAAGAGACCTGAACGTGTGACAACGACGTTGGTCAGAATTTCTCAACGAGTACGATTTTGAGATTACTTACATAAAGGGAACAATGAACAAAGTGGTTGATGCGTTGAGTCAGAGATCGCACATATTTTTGGTGATGCCTCTTCAGACGAATCTACATGAAAATATTCTAACTTTACAATGCGACGATGACTGGTACAAAGAGGTCAAGTATTTTATCGGACAAAACACCATGATGGTACCAAGATTTGCAAGATTTACATTGGATGACAATGAATTATTGATATTTAACAATTGAATTTACATACCACCGAACAACGAGTTGAGAAGTTTGATCCTAAATGAGCCTCACAGAGCAGTGTACATGGCTCACCTGGGGGTCACAAAGATGAGGGAAGACCTTAAACCCTTATTCTTATAGAAATAAATGAAGGCAGACATAGTCAACTACGTGGCCAGATGTCTAGAATGTCAGAAGGTGAAGGATGAACATATACATCTAGCAGAATTACTGCAGCCACATGCTCTTTCGGAATCGAAATGGGAGGTCATTTCGATCAATTTCCACTGACTACAAGGAGACACGACTCGATTTTTGTGTTATTCAACACTCTGAAGAAGAGTGCTCATTTTATTCATGTACGTATGATGTATCAGGCTCCTGACATTGCTATAGGTTTCATCAGTGAGATTGTGAGGCTACATGGAGTGCCTAAGAGGATTATATCCAATTGAGGATCGATTTTTACAAAATAATTTTGGACTAGTTTCCAAGAGGCCTTGGGAACCCAAATTAACTTTAGTATTGTGTATCACCCGATGATAGATGGGTAGACTAAACGAACAAACCAAATCTTGGAAGACATGTTGCACCTGTACGTGATGGACAAACAAAAGCATTGGGAAGAATTATTTCCACTGGTAAAATTCGCATACAACAACAGTTACCAAAGCATTATTAAGATGGCGTCTTTCAAGTTTATTTATGTGAGACCATGTCGGACGCCTTTGAGGGATCGGTTTGAACATAGGGTCCTGGTGGGACTAGAAGTGATCGAAGAAATGGAAGATAAAATGAAAACAATAAGACAAAGGATCAAAGAAGGTAGGATCGACAAAAGAGTTATGCTGATGCACACCGTGTCGACTGTAGTTACGACGTTGGCGATCGAGTCTTATTGTGAGTAAAACCGCATAATATTTCGATCAAGTTTGGAAAGGGTGCTGAAATCTCTCCTAGGTTTGTGGGACCTTTCGACTTTATTGACATGAGTTCCTTGCAGGTATCTGACGAGG
The DNA here is from genome assembly GCA_009831015.1 of Picea engelmannii. Taxonomy (NCBI): domain Eukaryota; kingdom Viridiplantae; phylum Streptophyta; class Pinopsida; order Pinales; family Pinaceae; genus Picea; species Picea engelmannii. The sequence continues at coordinate 541,632 of ML800658.1, forward strand.
GTGCATGCATGACTGAGCCGATCCACTTCTTGGATCATCACATTCAATAGCTACGGTGTCGAACAATATATCCGGTCAAGGTCTAGTGGGACAACTATAGTCCGCACTCGACGACCTAAGAGGACGCATATGATATGCGCCAAAAGTTTCCATTTTTGTTTGATAGATAGAATTATGATACTGTGATACACATTATTTCGACACTTATATACTATGAAACTTCACGACGAAATTTAGACCAAAAGGGGGTGTGTGTAACATCCTGCTCTTGTGCGCACTGAAAGAACTTATTGTTTGAGGACACTTGCTTACAAGTGAACCGTATTATTATACTTTTGGCTGTTTGATTATGATTATGAGGCATTATGGATATTATGATATGTCATTTTGTGTGTTTACATAGACAGGTGCTATTGACTGGGTTCTTTTGAGTGTGTAGGACTTTGGACCTCAAGGATGAAGAGGCATCGATGAAACCCCTTGGACTCCGGATTGAGTCAAGGAGTGGACTATTGGGGTTTGATTTTTGTTGATATGACATATGTACATCTGATTAGATGTTATGATGATTGATTATTATTGCTGACCTGATTTGTTGATGATGCAGACCGACGATAGCTTGCCGATGAGACTCACATGTGGAGTAGAGGGGTCATGCACGACAAACAGATACTTTGAGGGACAGGTCTGGACATAAACCTTAGCACAACCTACTAGCACTCCCACCGTGGCTCAAACTGTAGGTTAACTATTACCTAGTTCGAGAAGACCCACGATGTCGTGAGGGAAGACTGCGACAGTCACTCACGATGATTCTAAGGGGTGCGCAATAAGGCAGGGATTTATTCCTTAGAGGCCCTTAATCTCCCACAATATCACCTAGCGGAGTATTGACTCCAGGGGTTTTTTATGTCTACCAAGTCAGTGAAGAGGTGTGTGGCACCCTTGGAGCATGTAGTGCGTCCTGAAGGGCATGTCGCACAAGGAAAACAAAAAGAGGTGAGTGACACCCTTGGAGAATGTAGTGCATCTTGAAGGGAACGTCGTGCAAGGAAAACAAAAAAAAGTGAGTGACACCCTTCTAGAACCTAGTGCATATTGAAGGGAACGCCACGATTTCAACAGGTAAGTGAATAAACCTAGTCGACCTTAAAACAAATGATGTGATAAGTAAGATTTAAAAAGAATTTCCCAAATAAAAATGTCACCCAGTTGAGTGAAATTAAAATCTAGGTCTAAATAATGCATGTGGTAATAATAAATAAAAAATATTAATCATAATTAAACATGTAACAAGGAGGGGGTAAGAAATTCAATTAAATTATTAAAATCTAATTTCAATGGGGGATTAAAATTTAAAAGGGAAATGATTGTTTTTTTTTCTACATATGCTAATTAAAATTTATTAATTAAAAAGAAAAAGGGGTAAAAGGTGGTTTTTCTACACTTGCTAATTTGAGTTTTAGTTAAAAAGGGAAAAGAGGGAAACTTAAAAAATAGGAAACTAAGGGAAAAAGAGGAAACATAAAGAAAAACGGAAACGCAAGGAAAAAGCTTAATGTCTGACATAGTAAGGAATCTTGCCTTTAAGAACTTTCTAATTATGAACTCAACTAGGAATTTAGTAAAGGCGTAAGTCATTTAAAATGTGTAAGGGGATATTGGGACACCAAGGAGCATTTTTAGGAATGGTTTTTGGTGGATGAGGGAAACAAGAATAATTAAATAAATAATGAAATTAATTTCTGGTGCAACTAGGGGGATGTGTGACATGTGTACGGGGGACGTTTTTCTGATTAAATTAATGAAAAAGAAATTAAAAGAGAATTTGTTAAAGAAATCACTTGAAAACTCTATAAAAAGGATGGAGGAGGAGGGCTATGGATTTGATATTTATGCGTAATGTTACACTGCAGAATTTTTGTCTTGACTGACTTATCTTGTGGGAGTTAGGATACCTAGCTTGGGTAACGAGTGGTAGCTCAACCTTGCGAGGTGAGCTAAGTGCTAGTTGTTATATAGTATAGTGTGTGTGGCCCCTTTGCGGCTCGGGGGAATCCGGGGGAAGAAGAGTACCCCTAGCGTTAGCTGGGAGGTACCGGTGAGGTCACATCAGTTGACAAGCAGAAGCTGGTCGAAGCACGCGCTGGACAGAAACTACTGATCAATCGCATTTAGCTAAGGTACGCTAGTTTAATTGTTACATGCAATGAATTTCAATTTACTCATGTTAGTTCTCTTTGCTCATTTAAGATTTCATTTCCATGTGTTGTCTTGCACCTGATTTCCTATGGTATTGTAATCCCCTTGCTTGTTGTTTTCTGATGGATTTCCTTTGGGGAACCCAAATTTTGATTTCAGTAACTTATGTGTGTGGGTTTTATTGATTATTATAATTATATTGTGCTTTATCTTCTGCTCTTATCCCTAGTTCATCAGTCCATGCATGAGTAGTCATCCAGGAGCCGAATTGACGGTCGTCACTTCGGTGTTTATAGACCTATAGATTCTAATGCCCTGCTTTTTTGTGCATGGATGATGAGAGAAGGATCAAAATTTTCCCAGCTGTCTACCCTTACTCATCTCTACGTTGATTGAGTCTTGGTAGAATGATTGTCATTGTACCTTCTTGTGATTGAGTAATTCTACGTATTGTTTATCATTCCTCTCTGCGAACAACTTAATACTCTCCGCGTTTTTATATCAACTCTGCATTTTGCCATTTTATTATGACAACAATTTACCATTTTTCTTGTTTGTGAATTACCCTCTGTAAAGTTAGGGATTACCCTTTTCCTATTGACTACGTTTGGACAATTTTTAATGTTTGACAGTAAAATTTTGGGACAACATTTTATGATATGTATCAAGACAGTCTTTGCATATATTTAATAGATTATTACCAATGATATCCCTTACAACATAGCAGTGATTATATATTGGGTAGCAACAATTTTTCATTCACTGTTTAGATTTAGCGATTTTATATTCACAGTTAAATGATGGGTCAACAAATGTATATTCAACGATTTTATACCTATGGCAGCTAGTTTGTATTCAGATTTTATATCTAGTGATTTTGTATTCACAGTTTATGTTCATAGTCTATATTCAACGATTTTATATTCATAGTTAAATGATGGGTCAACAAATGTATATTCAACGATTTTGTATATGTGGCAGCTAGTTTGTATTCACAGTTTATATTTGGCGATTTTATATTCACAGTTTAAATGATGGGTCAACGTTTTATATTCAGCGTTAGAATACCCATGGCAATGATCCCCATTGATTGATATATAGAGCTTATTTTCAACATCGATATCCCCAAATTTTATGAGTGACGACGAATTGATGGCTGCATTTGACAGTGTAATTGGTTGGGTGAATTTATTGCATCGTATGACTATGTATTGGCACCGATTTGTTTATTGTGGAAACGATGGTGTTCTATAGTGTAAATGGGGGCGTATTTTTCTGTTTGAATGGGTAGCATATGTAGCATGTTTGTTGTATGATTGATGGTGTTTCTATAGTGAAACAGTGGTGTTTTAACAACAACAAAATTAATTATAGATTTTATAAGACAGTATTATCATATTTCGCCCAATATTTATCTTATTTCTCCATCATATTCAGTCTAGTAAGGTGAACGTGCACTTGGAGATTCGAAAAACTTTTTGCTTAACAATTATATCCATTTTGGGAAAAGTTTTTAAATATGTACAAATTGTGACATGACAACTGTATTACGAAATCCACGTCATTTTAGGCAATGTTATGTTGGGTGAATTTCGGTTTTAGTGAAATTTTGTTCAGTAAAACACTAATGTTTTCAACTCATTCTATTAATTACCATTTAGAAAAACATTTCTTACAGTATCCTTTGGAACAGGAACGAGGAAAAGCTCCCCTATCCCACGATGTATAGATTTCATAAGAAATATATTCTTCATTAGGAATTAAGCCCATGAGTAGTCTTTATAATAAGTATTCACTGGTCTTTAACTTTCGATATATAAGTATTCACCGGTCCACTGCACGCTCTGGTGGGTACTGGTAGCATTCACCGCAAACTCGAGAAGGTCAAATTTCCCGAGTTCTTTGGTGTCCCGGACGATGCAGCCACTGAGGCATGGTTGGAGAATATGGAGATGTGCTTTTCACTTCATGACTATATCTCCAACATGAAGGTTCACATGGCAGTCTTTCAACTAAAGGGGATAACTCTTCTATGGTGGAAGGCGCTCGTGCCACAATTGAACATGGTTGTCGAAGACATGTCATGGGAACTGTTCGAGGAACGGTTCTAAGAGAGGTACCTATAAGAGGAATTGATTGAGAAACAACTCAATGAGTTCAATGCCTTGCGACAGGGCGACTGTACGGTGCCCGAGTACGAGGCCCATTTTATGGAGTTTCTTTGGTATGCTCCGCACCTTAATACCGATAAAATTAAGTTCAACAGTTTCTTGTTTGGCCTTAATGTCATCATACATGAAAATGTTAGGATTTTGGTGCCTCATACCTTGCATGATGACGTCCAGAAGGCCCTCATAGCAGAGGAGGAGATTATCAGCGGGGGTCAGAGCAGGACTCCAATGAGACTAGCAGGGCAGGTGTCATTTGGTGTGTAGTAGTATCAGACACTAGATAGATATATGCCCAGATATCATGGCTTCTAGAGAGGATCCACTTTTACTACACCTTAGCGACCAACGCCTCAACAATAGACTCCTTACCAAGGACCAAAACATCAACAACAGCGTCGACCGCAACAACAACAGCTTAGCCTGTTCAATAGAACAGACCAAGATTCCAAGCCGGTGGGACGTCAGCTTCTACTTCGAGTACCAGGAGTACTGGATTAAAGAAGGGGTGTTGGACATGTGCAGAACCACACTACCAGTATGACTGCCTAGTGGAGAGGACTAGAACATCTATATCAGTCGGACCCACTACTGTGGGAGATTTGGGCAAATCCCATTGGATTCATGCAGCGGTGAATAACCACCAGGCAGAGCACCAGTCGATTGTGCTTGAGATGTTACGTACCGTCACTGAATAGACCCTTAGTATTTTGATAGATCTCGGTGCTATTGAGAGTTTGATTTCAGGTGCACTGCTAAAAAGAATTAAGGTAAAGGCAGTCTAACAGGATGATTTTATATTTTTAGAGATGGCTTCGGGAGCCAAACAGAAGGTTGGAGGGAAGGTTACAGGATGTACCCTTAACCTAGGAGAGTTTGTCACCAAGGACAACCTGTATGTCATGATCTTAGGATATTATGAGCTCATGATCGATATGGACTGGTTGGAATCGCATGAGGCGATATTTAACTGTAAGACAAAACGATTGAGCTTGGTTGATGATGAGGGACAAAGACGCGTGATTGTAGGTCAGAACCAGAGAGTTTCCCTGAGGTTCATCTCTTCCTTGTAGCTATGGAAGAGTATGCACAAGGGATTTAAGCTTTATGTGATCCTTTCGTTAAATGAGAAGGGAGTAGCGAAAGGTATAGAACACCTTCCTATGGTGAGAGAGTTTACAGACATCTTCTTTGAGGAGTTACCTAGGATTATACTAGAGAGGGAATTGGAATTTACCATAGACCTAAAATCAGGGATTGAACCAATAGAGATAATTCCTTATCAAATGTCAACCCCGGAGTTACAAGAGTTGAGAATGCAACAAAAGGAGTTGCTAGATATGGGACTTATACGTCCAAGTGTGTTACCGTGGGGTGTGCCTATTATTTTCATATGAAAGAAGGATGGGTCGTGGAGACTCTTCATTGACTACCATCAATTGAATAAGGCAATGATCAAGAATCGATATCCATTATCGAGGATTGGTGATTTGTTTGATCATATGAAGGGTGCGATGGTGTTTTTAAAGATCAAATTGAGATCAGGGTATCACCAGTTATGGATCAAGGACGAATACATCACTAAGACCACCTTCAAGATGAGTTTTGGACATTATGAGTTTATAGTTTTACCGTTTGGACTGACGAACGCCCCAGGGGTATTTATGAGTTTGATGAATGGGGTGTTCTGAGAGTACTTGGACAAGTTCGTCCAAGTATTCATTGAAAATATTTTGATTTACTCTCAGACAATGGAGGAGAATGAAGAGAACTTGCACTTGGTACTACAGTGTCTGCAGGAGAACAAATTGTATGGGAAATTGTCTAAATGCTCATTTTACCAATCGAAGATTCACTACTTAGGGCATGTCATCTCCGATGAAGGTATCCCCATGGATCCAAAAAGGTTCGAGGCTATTATAGAATGGAATGCACCAATGAATGTCCCAAAAGTGCATAGATTCATGGGTTTAGAAGGATACTATCAACGGTTCTTCAAGGGAATTTTGAAGATAGCAAATCCGATCATGGAATTGCAGAAGAAGAACAAGATTGTTTTTTGGACCGAGAAATGCGTGGAAGAATTTTGGAGGCTCAAGGATTTGTTGACAACAACACTGATATTAAATGTTCCTGACATGGACGCGGACATCTTGGTATGCATTGACACATCCAAGGAAGGCTTAGGCGGAGTCTTGATGCAAGATGGTTGATTGATCGCTTACTTCTCGAGTAAGTTGAGAAGGCATGAGGAGAAATATGTGACGCACAATTTGGAGTTGTTATCCATTGTATATGCCTTGAGAGTTTGGAGACACTACCTTATTGGATGAAAATTGGAACTAAAAATGAACCATTGTGGACTACAACACATCTTTACGCAAAGCGACCTGAACGCGCGACAACGGTGTTGGTCAGAATTGCTCAACGAGTAATATTTCAATATTACGTACATAAATAGAATAATGAACAGAGTGGATGATGCATTGATTCGGAGACCACACATATTTTCGGTGATGCCTCTTCAGATGAATTTACATGAAAATATTCTAACTTTACAATGCGACGATGACTGGTACAAAGAGGTCAAGGATTTTATCGGACAAAACACCATGATGGTACCAAGATTTGCATAATTTACCTTGGACGATGAGGGATTATTGAGATTTAATAATCAAATTGACATACCACCGAACGACGATTTGAGGATTTTGATCCTAAACGAGGCTCACAGAGGAGTGTACATGGGTCACCTAGGGGTCACGAAAATGAGGGAAGATCTTAAACCCTTATTCTTATAGAAAGGAATGAAAGAAGACATAGTCAACTACATGGCCAGATGTCTAGAATGTCAGAAGGTGAAGGCTGAACATAGATATCCAAAAGGATTACTGCAGCCACACGTTATTCTAGAATCAAAATGGGAGGTCATTTTGATGGATTTCATTGTTGGATTTCCACTGACGGCAAGGAGACACGACTCGATTTTTGTGGTAGTCGACACTCTGATGAAGAGTGCTCATTTTATTCCTGTACGTACGACGTATCAGGCTCCTGACATAGGTAGAGTTTTCATCAGTGAGATTGTGAGGCTATGTGGCATGCCTAAGAGGATTATATCTAATAGAGGATCGATGTTTACTGGATGATTTTGGACTAGTTTCCAAGAGGCCTTGGGAGCCCAACTTAAATTTAGTACTGCGTATCACCCGGAGACAGACAGGATACCAAACAAACAAACCAAATATTGGAAGACATATTGCACATGTACGTTATGGACCAACAAAATCATTGGGAAGAATTATTTCCACTGGTAGAATTCGTATATAACAACAGTTACCAAAGCACCATTAAGATGGTGCCTTTTGAGTTTCTTTGCGGGTGACCGTGTCGGATGCCTTTGAGTTGGGATCAGCTTGAGGAAAGATGGTATACGGTCTTGAAGCTATTGTTCCCATGGAATATCTGGTACCAAGTCTAAGAATTTCTTCTTTTACATATATGGATGACACTGGATCTGTTCAAGAGAGGCTTGCACAGTTGGTCGAACTTGAGGAATATCGATTTGTTGTAGTATTCCATCAGCAAGTTCAGAAGGAAAGAGAGAAGGCCTACCATGATAGGCACATCAAGAAGAAGGAATTTAGAAAGGGAGACCTAGTGTTGGTCTATGACAACAAGTTCATAAAACATCCTGGAAAGTTCAGAACGCATTGGCTAGAGCCATATGAGACCACTTATGTTATAGAGGGAGGAGTTCCATAATTGAAGACGTTGAATGGAGAATGGAAGGAAGGATTAGTGAATGGGAGTCGACTGAGGTTGTACTATGACAACCAGCTACCTCACATATCTCACTAGAAGCATGAAGAAAAGGTTCTAGGTACCAGGTGCAGTTGAAACTGGGTACCAGACACAGAAAATACAGTCTTCACAAGGAGGAAGAGGAGGCATAAAGCAGAAAGAAAAGGTTGCACTACGTAGCCTAGAGTCGAAGTAAAACAAGAAGATCAGATATGAAGTGACTTGGGATGAGTCACAGGTGCGTTTTGGGGGCCTATTGGACCTTGGTTATGAAAGTATGCAAAGATCAATAAATAAAAGGGAGAATGCGAACTTCGCGGATGACACAGTGACTGTTATTGGGTTGAAGTGAGAAAAAGAGCAGAAAAGAGGGAGCGAAGCCCGACAAATAAAGTTGTTGGATGAGGATATCGGGGATGATAGATAAGAAAGAAAGAAGGATAGTGGACATGTCATCAAGTGGAAAAATCCACCATTGGATGCTTTGGAGCACTGCACGAGAAGGAAGGAAAGACAGGCTGAAAAAGCCCTAAAAATATGGGTCAAGTTGACCTAGGGTTTTAGACACCTAGGGTTTTGGTATCTAGGGTTTTGGACACCTAGGTTTTGGCCTAAGGCTGTCAGTGAGCTATTGTAATGTATAAATAGAGGTCAAGAGGACCTGGGTTGGGTTGGTGTCAAGATAGATTGTCATTGTTGATGTGAGTGATTATTGTATTATGAGAGAGAAGTGCTAAGTGGGGGAGCCTTTTGGTATTGTAAGATCTTCAACTGGGTGTGAAGATAAACTTTGTAGTTGGGTTCATAGGGAGGGAAGAGAAAGGGAGGAGAAGAAAGAAGATCTGCTAGCTAAGAGCACAAACAAGAACTATATGATTTACCTCAATATATTATAGCACAGTTATGTGCATGTAGCGCTAGAGAGAGGGTGAACCACGTATATTTTGTGTTGTGTGTGATTGGTATTTTATATTTTTCATTGATATATTGTGATTGAATTACTGCTTTAGATATGATAAGTAGATGTGCATAATAGATCTAAGTTGATAAGTGATATATGAATGTTGTATTGTTCTTGTGCTAGATCCACTTGATATTCCCTTTAGTTGTAGACATCTTTGTCCTGTAACCCCCTCATAACTGCTTCAGGTGAAACTTCATCTGCTTCGCAGGTGTTGCCGAAAGGGCCGGTAGTTAGGGTTTTTTTCATGCGCTCTTGTAGCATTGAATCCTATGTCTGCCCTTGTACCAACAATATATATAAGAAAATATTTCATGGTTTTCTCCCATTTGGGTTTCCACATAAATTCTGGTTTGCTTTGTATCTGATGTGATATTTTTGAATTGTACTACTTACGTTATATTCTCATGATATATTGAATGCAATCATAAATGAGATATTGTTGATAAAGTTGAAGTTTATATATTGTTGTTGAAAGTGGTAAAAAGTTCTTATACTAATTCATCCTCCCCCTCTCATTATTCCAACAATTGGTATCAGAGCAGGTCCTTCAATAAAATAGTTTAACCATTGGAAGGTAGATCATGGATTCCAAAAATAATGGAATGTTAGGATTCAAGTAGTGAATAGTCAACGAAGCACCAATATTTGATGTTCATATTGGTCTGAGCTACGAGATATTGAACAACAGGATGAAAGTGTTTTTGCAAGAACATGGGTATGGTGTTTGGCACTCATTTGTTACAATATACACCAATTCAATGAAACCAAAGACTATAGAAGGAATTGAAGAGAAACAAAAAAATAGCAATGGGTTTCATCTTGGAAGGATGAACGGATCCAATAAAAGACAAAGTGGGGCAATGTTAATTATCCAAAGAAATTTGGGATAAGCTACATAATTTATACTTTAAGGAATCCCATTCTATCATAGATCCAAAGGATGCTAATCATAATATATAATATGTTGAAGAAGAATGATAAGAAATATGCTCTTCATTTCAAGTAGATTCATAAGAAGAATATTATGAAGAAGGCATGGTAAATATTGAAGTAGAATTAATCAGTGATTTAGATGATTTGACGAAAGAAAGAAAGAAGAAAAAGTCACTCAAGGAATAATTCATTGAGGTAAAGAAGGGGTCTCAAAATACCAAATCTGAGGAAGTTCAGTAGATGATTACAAAACTAAAAGTCCAAATAGAAGAATCTATAAGGATGAAGAAGCATGCAATAGTCAGTCAAAAGAAAAGTAGTTTTTGGAAGCTGAAATAGTAGCACAAAGAAAGGAAGTTGAAAAGAGAGAAAAGATTTTGACTAGCCATCTCAAGGAAACATCTAAGGAGTTAAATAAGTTTGAAGTGGAATTCAATCAACAAGAAAGAATACTTGAATAAGAAATTGTCTCTTTGAAGACCAAACTTGAAGAAGCAAAGAGAGAGGAAGAAGTCATGAAGATCCAGATGATGAAGAAAGAAGGAGAATGTAAGAATATTCAAGAAGAAGTTGTTACATTAAGAGTTAAAGTTGTCAAGGTCAGCAAGAACATTGAAGAGAGAGAAATCTCCACATCATCAGTAAAAAATGATGAAGATAAATGTTATAGGTTACTTGAAAGGAATATTGAAGAGAAGGATAAGAGTTATGCATAAGTCATCAAAGACTCTATTAAGAATGAATAACGCAAGCCTTCAAAGGAGAAAATTCTAGAAATAAAGAAAAAACAAGAAGAAGATTACATAAGAGAAAAATATCAAAGAAGACCCTCCACTTTAAGGTATCAAAGAATCACCAATCATTATGAAGGAAAAAATAAAAGAGGATATTGTGATCATGCAAGACATGAGTTCAGAAGGACTACATCACAAAGAATATCATTCACTCCCAGGCATGAACATTTATTTTATCATCATTGTTTTACTTGTATTAACTTTGGACATAAAGTTGTAGATTGCAGAGCTTATGGAAGAAATGGTCAAGAAATAAATGTTCAAGTGGCCCCACACAATATTGAATGTTAAAAATGACACAACTGTGGACATATAGCTCGTGATTGTAGAAGAATGATGGATACTTCTATGAAAGAGAACATTGATATCAAATGTAAGAATATTTGGAAAAGAAAATGAGAACAAGTAAAAGAAGAACAGATGAATTAAGGACACCAAGAGAGGTTTGGAGTCATTTCTTCTCCAAACCTTCTGCAAGAAAAAAGGAATATGTTAGATACAGGAAGGTTTGGAGAAGAAATGAAAAACAATCAGAACAATTGAATGAAAACCAGGGCCCAAAGATCGTATTCACAATATTTGTAGCAACGAAAAATCATGATGAATTGATAGGAAAAGATAAAGATGACAGATTTCACGAAGAGGATGAAAAGGAAAATAATGAAGAGGAATATTACTCTGCATCATAGAAGATATTGAGGACATAGTGATCAATTATTAAGAAGAGGTTCATGATATTAAGAATAATTATCAATATTAATATAGTGAGCATATTGTTGGTTACTAGTTCTACTCTATCATCTGAGTTATTGACCCAGGGTTCATATCTTTTGGGTTTCCAACAAAAGCCTCTAAAAGTATCGGCCCTCCTGGTAAACCAGAAAGCAACACAACACACAGAATGCAGCGCCCAGTCTCACCCGAGATAGATTTTATGGGTGGTTGTAAGACTCATGCATTTACAACGTAGGATTGAGCGTGAGATATGGGATCTGTATCTTGAACCAATTATTATAACTTGTTATTAAAACCTATTTGTATTCATGACTTATTCCCTCAATATCGCAACAGCATTAAAACAAGCAATGGAATAAGTCATTCATTCATTCAGCACAACAATTAACTACTGAAAAGATGATAAAGATATGCATGCATTTATCCCATTACAAAGATGTTACCATGGTTCACCCCCTCTTGGGATATGTCCACAAAGATTTGGCTCTTGGCACTTTTATTATGGTAGTTCTATGTATCCAACGCCACATGGTTACAATTCTCCTGCGATGGGTAAGATCTATATGAGGCGAACTAGATCGCACCAAGCTCCTCAACCTGTGATCTAATCCCCATATATTCCTTTTATCCTCTCCTCTAGATCAACAGCTTACAAAATAGTACATAAAAACATTACAATTCACATCAACGCGTACATATCTATGGTGTAACAACAATCTGAACAATGAAAAAAACCAACCTATGATACTTACATATCGGGACCCTCTATAATACCTCAGTATCGGTACTTATACATATTTAACTCTTCAACCATTACAATATATTACCAAAAACCTAACCCTATCGATGTTAGGTATTCTTCTCATTTTCACGTGTTGCTCTTCCTTCCAGTTGTCTCTCTCCTTGTGCACACTTTATTTCATGCACACGTGCTATGTTTCCTTCTAGTTGTTACTTCTGTTTCCACTTTGGCCTGCTGCCAATAGGCCCCCAACACTGACATGTGGCTCGTCCCAAGCCACCTAATCCTTCTGAGATTCATCGATCTTTTTGGTGATCATCTAGAACTTTTCCTTAAGTGCTACTACCTGTGTCTGTGCCTGCGCAGTCTTCTCCCTGATTGTGTCCACTACTTGGACTATCACTTTGTCGCTCAACAATCCTGCAAATTTTTCTTAGGTTTGTGTTATCTGTGTCTTAGCTTCCTTTACCCGTGCTAGTACTTCTGCTACCTACTCTGGTAATGGCTCCATTTGATCCTGACTGTTAGGAACCAAATATCAATATAACATAGAAAAACCTCAGAATAAGTACTCAACTCCTTGAAAAAGAGATAAATTCATATAATAAACCTCTTCGAGGGGGAACCTCCTTATGCCCACATAAATGTTCAATTACAAGATAATTCAAAAAGATAATCTCTCCTTGGTATATATAGGAGACTAGGAGGTATAATTATAACTAATGGACTAAAGCCAACATAAATAAAATAACATTACTAATATAATATGCCCCAATTAAGGGGTAATGATCCACTATTTAGGGCTTAACATGACCCTCCCCTTGAGACAAGTGTTGTCCACAACACTTTAGTAACTCTGGATGCTTCTGTATAAAAGACTCATCTTCCCAAGTGGAATCTTCAGCCAGTAGTTTCCTCCATTTAATGAGATACTCTGAAATGGATCTATTCCTCAGCTGGTGAATTCTTGTGTTAGTGATGACTTCAAGCTCCAATATGATTTTTCCTTCCTCGTCAAGTTCTGGAAATATAGTTTGAATTGTGATATTGTCACCTATAACCTTCTTTAATCATGAAACATGGAAAACTGGGTGTACTCGTGAAGATGCATGCAACTCCAATTTGTATGCCATAGTACCAATATTTTTCAACACCTTATAAGGGCCATAGTACTTTTGTGATAATTTATTATCCTTCTTGGCTTGCTTGAGTGACATCTGTTTGTATGGTTGTAGTCTTAAAAACACCCAATTCCCTACTTCAAAACTTCTTTCACTACGATGTTGATCTGCTTGTTGTTTTATAGGATTTTGTGCCATGGTCAGGTTGTCCTCTAATATTTGGAGAACTTGTTGATGATGATCGATGTGATCTTCCACTGCTTGAACCTTAGATTTTTATTTTAGAGAATAAGTGATGGAAGGAGGGTGGTATCCATAGAGTGCCATAAATGGTGTCATTTTTGTTGCAGTATGAAAGGAAGTGTTATACCACCATTTTGCCAAGGGTAACCATTTGAACCATTGTGTTTGTTTATCAGAGACAAAGCAACGAAGGTATCCTTCCAAACATTTGTTCACTATCACGGTTTTTCCATTAGATTGAGGATGATAGGATGAGCTATGGGCCAATTGAGTACCCAAACAAGAAAATAATTATGTCCAAAAATGTCCAGTGAAGATGGGATCTCTATCACTTACAATAATCTTTGGGCTACAATGTAGCTTTTGAACTGTCTCCATGAATCCAGTGGAAACTGTACTAGATTTGAAGGGATGAGAGAGTGAAAAAAAGTGTGCGTACTTGGTTAGTCTATCAACAATCACCGTGATGACACTCTTTCCTTCAGAATTCGATAACCCTGTGATGAAATCCATGGAAACCTCCTCCCAACGGTGACTTGGGATGGCTAATGGTTGTAAAAGACCTGCAGTCTTAATTGTTTCCACCTTGTTTGGTTGGAAAACCAAACATTATGCCACAAACCTTTGAACATCATTTTTAAGGCCATCCCAAAAAAAACCCTTCTTGAACCTATGGTAGGTTTTTTAAAATCCCGAGTGCCCTCCTACTGGTGAGGTGTGAAATTGCAATAGTATATTTTGTTTGAGTTACGACTTATTACATAAATATAAGCAATCTTTGTACCATAGTGAATCATTTTTTTATGTAAATGTATCTGATGTACTGGAATCCTGTTGTAACCTTTGAATGAGAGTCCACACTTTTTCATCATTCTTCCATTCATCCCTTGCTTTTGATATCTAATCAGGTTGGATGATCAAGATAACATAGAGAAAGGCCTCAGCATCTTCATCCTTCCTTGAGAGTTCATCTGCCACAACATTTTGCTTCCCTTTTTTATAGACAATTTCAAAATCATAACCCAATATCTTTGTTACCCATTTTTGTTGTTCTTCTGAAGATAGTCTTTGTTCCAAGAAGCATTTAAGACTATCATGATCTATTTTTACCTTGAAGTGCCTACCTATTAGGTAAGGACGCCATTTCTTCAATGCAAGTAGTATTTCCATCATTTCCTTCTCATAAATGGGTTTGTGTAAGTCTGTTCCCTTGAGTGGTCGACTTTCAAAAGCCAGGGGCCTTCCTTCTTGCATTAGGATAGCACCAATTCCATTCCCCGAGGCATCACATTCCACAATAAAGGTTTTTGTGAAGTCTGGAGTGGTCAAGACAGAAGATTTTCACATCACCTCTTTAAGTTGTTCAAAAGATTTAGTAGCCTCTGGAGTCCATGAAAATACATCCTTCTTAGTTAGTGTCGTTAAAGGTGCTACTACTCTTCCATAGTGTCGAAAAAACTTGCGGTAGTAACCTGTCAAACCCAAAAATCCTCTAATATTCTTCAATGTTTTGGGAATCGGCCAGTCCATCATGGCCTTAATATTTTTAGGGTCTACCTTGACACCTTCATGAGATACAATATGACCCAAATACTCTACCTCCTTCACTCCAAAGAAACATTTGGATGGTTTGGCATATAGTTGTTGCTCCTTTAGTAGTTGTAGCACCTTGTCAACATGTTGCACATG
>ML800658.1:557101-568181 GCA_009831015.1 Picea engelmannii
GTTTGGAATGTTGTTTTTGGGATATCTTCTTCCTTCATTCTAATCTGATGATACCCTGAATGAAGATCCAACTTTGTGAAATAGATTTCTCCATGTAGTTCATCTAACAATTCATCAATGATGGGAATGGGAAACTTATCTTTCATAGTGGTCTTGTTGAGCTCTCTATAATCTGGAAACATACACCATTGTTGGTCACTATAATTGCTTATTAATTAAAACAATCAAGTGTCACATAAATTGTCAACCCAGGGAAGTCTGTTTATTTCAAAGGAAATCACACACTGTATATGCTCAATCTCAAAGGCAATTCAAAGTTGTAGTAAAAGTTACACTAATCACACCTTGCCTTGAACAGACTGAAGTTCTACCTTGAATTACAGTGAAAGCAATCTATCTATTACAGAGTTTAAGATTCAAAGGGAAATAATTATCAGAAGAATCATGGATTACATTAAGAAACAACAACCTAGGAAAAAAATACCTTTCAGCACACTGCAAAGAAGACTAACTAATCTATAACAGAGAACAGGACCCTATTTCCCAAAGTAGGAATCTTCAGCACATTTTTCTGACTATCACACTTTCATAAACTCATTCTGCAAACAGAATTACCAATCAAAATGATTAACAACTACCGAAGACTAACTATTTTTTAACAGAGGATAGGACGCTATTCCCCAAAGTAGGAATCTTCAGCACCTGTCTCTGACTATCACACTTTCATAAACTCATTCTACAAAGAGAATTACCAATCAAAATGATTAACAATTACCTAGGAATGAATTGTATGAAAACGATGTAACAATCAGTGGAAACAGAGTTTCATCAAAACAGATTTTTAACAAGGTATAGATAAAAACAATACTAACACACTACAGAAACTAATGGGTGAATCTTGTGAAGAAGGTGGGCCCTTTCCTTCTCACAAGATTCCCCAGAAATAAAAGGAATTAAGAAGGAATGCTCAGAATGATCTTTTATTCCTCTGTCAAATGTGACAAGTTACAATATCTAAAGTGAACACACTCCTTCTCTGTAATTCACTTCTAGATAAGCCTTTCATAATCTCCTCTCGAATGCTGATTTCTCCCCTATTTAAAGAGGAGAATCCTCTCAATACAATAAAGCATAAAATAACATGTGTACATACAAATCCTATTCTTAGTCTGATCTAATCTTCTATGCTAGAATAGGATATTCTGATCTTCCATAGAAAAATGGTGTTACAGTGGTTGTAATGGTGTTATCTTGAGGTACAGTTGTTGTGGTTGGTGTAACATCTCCTTTAATTATCTTTTCTTGTTACGATTGTACACTGTTTCAGCATTGCAAATCATAGACTATTTCAGCAACGGGATTTGTGTATTGTTTGAATGTTTCAGCAACGTGGTCTTCAAGTAGTGACGATGGTTAATGGTGCTAGCTTGAGGTTCAGCTGTTGCGGCCAGTGTAACAACTCCTTTAATCTTTTCTTGTTACTGCTGTGGAATATTGTTTCAGCATCACAAATCACGGACTGTTTCAACAACGGGATTTGCGTACTGTTTGATTGTTTCAACAACGTGGTCTTTAAGCAGCAATGATATATTGACTGCAGTCTTCAAACTGTTTTAGCAACTATATATTTCTGATTAGTGGCTAAGTATGAGAGTAATGTAAAATTACATGTAAAACAAATTAAACATATAGGAAAGAGAAGAAACTTTATATACCTTTGGGAAAATGGATTAAGGTGGTAATGTAGGCTTAAATATGAGTGGGAAAGGGATGTAATGATAGCAAAAAGTATGAGAAAAAAGGTACATTATAGGGTCCTAACATCCCCCCCAACTCAAAAGGTTGCATGTCCTCAGGCAACTTCAATCTGAATCAGAATCCGGATACCGACTCTGAGCGTGCAAATTACTTAAGCAGTAGCTGTAGAAGGTACTGTCTGTTGGGGCTCTGAATCCTTGAACACGTTGTAGCCTTTGCCAGGCTGCTTCTTCAACCTTCTTGGGAAACTTATGATGAACTTGATACTTCTTTGCTAGCATCCACAGAATGGGAAAATGGAACTGATAACCTATCCAATTTTCAGCACATTGCTGGACACATTTGATGTAACTAGGTACCCGGGAGATTGTTGTCTCAAGATTAGTAGGACTAAAGGGATTGTGTTCTTGCCTTTTCTTAGAAGATTGTTGCCAAAACATGTTATTTACTCTTAGGGTAGTAGTCTCCGTGGATTTAATAAACTTTTGACGATCCTGAAGTATTGTTGCTTGTAGTTGCCTTATGTATTAAGTCATCCCTGGTTTCTTCAAAAATTGGTAATATTCCGCAACAAAGGTGGCAACATTCTGTGGTTGTGGCTGTATTTAGAGGAGACAATTATCTTCATTATGCTTGGTAGCTAGAAAATCATTTTGCCACGTAATCTAGTTGGTAAGGAAGGAGACGAGTGCCCGAATCTGGATATCACCAACAAGAGGGTTAAGATTAAGCTATATGTTCTCATAGATGGCTTCATTATGAAGATATACCTCACATAATAGGTGTTGATCAATAGTAGAGGCTTCTGCAAAATTTTGAACAAAATCTTCTGGTTTGAGCACTGCATAGGATCTTCCTTCGTTGATTGATTTAATCTGAAAGAATGTAAATCGTTCTATAAGGAAAAGAGAGTAATTTGAGGATGGTTTCCTAGCAGCCAACAATTTTTGTACCAAATCAAACATCAGGAGCAATTTGCCTTTTAACTCTTCATTCTGCTTCTTATGGGCACAAAATTCTTTGCGTGTTTGCTCCAAAGCTTCCCAGTTTGAAAAAATGTGGTTCAGCCAAAGTAGTCTGTGTTCCTGCAAACTTTTGTCCTGTGTAATAGCAGACTCCTTTTTCCATTTAAACATTATTACTTGCTCATTCCATGGTTGAGTTTTTGTTTTAGCATCGCAAGTGGTAGGCTGAGGTAGGGTCTGAGTGGCTTGTTCCACAAGAGTAGGGGTACTGATCTTGCTAGGAGGGGCAGATTCATTAATAGGCAGAGTTTGTGTTTCAGCATCGTAAGTGGTAGGCCGTGGTAGAGTCTGAGTGGCTTGTTCCACAAAAGTAGAGGTACTGATCTTGACAGGAGGGGTAGATTCATCAACAGGCCAGGTTTGAACAACTTTACTAATGAAAATATGAGCTTCGGATTTAACAGTTGTTGTAGGCCAGGGTTCCTATAGATTAGCTTTGCTTTTTGGAATTTTTGAAGGTCCTACTGGTTCTTGTGTAACAATAGGGCGTTCCTCTTTTTTAACTGCAAAAGTCATAGGTGCAGAGGAAGTTCCAGGTATTGGGATTCAAACCATTTTGTAGTCTTATTTATCATAAATATCCCCACATTGGCTGCACATATACTCTCTATACTGATCATCTTTTGTGTTTTTCTCTGCCATGGACGCTACGCGAGCCAAGGTATGCAAATTAAGTTCCCTATCATAGGCTTCCTTTTCCACTACCATCTCTTGCTTGTAAGCTTCCAATTCTGATCTTAGAAACTCATTCTCTTATAAGAGAGAAGCCATTGTTGGTTCTGGTTGTTGATTTGTCATCGGTGTATCAAGAGGGGTGACTGGTTTTTGTGTAACGGTCACAGCCTCAGTAGCTAGTTCTTGTGGAGCGGCTACAAAATCAGTAGTTGATTCTTGTGTTTCAACTTCTTGATGTAAATGAAATAGTGTTTCAGCACCCTGGGCATGTGATTCTTGAATTTCAAGAATAAAGTCAGCAGCTGGTTCTTGTGTTTCAACTGTAGTTGGTTCTTGTGTAACAGCTATAGCTAGTTCTTGTGTTTCAGCTACTGAATGAGTAACTAGTTCTTGTGTGACAGCTACTGTTGCAGCACCTAGGTCATCTGATTCTTGTATTTCAAGAATGAAGTCAGCAACTGGTTCTTGTGTTTCAGCTGTAGCTGGTTCTTGTGTAACAGCTATAGCTGGTTCTTGTGTTTCAGTTACTGAATGAGTAGCTGGTTCTTGTGTGACAGCTACTTGATGTAAATAAAATGATGTCGCAACACCTTAGGCTTCTGGTTCTTGTGTTTTAGTGCTCGTGGGTTGAACAGGTAAAAATTCTGGGGTTTGGGAGGGTAGAGGTGCATGGGTTTTTAGCAAAATGGGTTGGGGGTTTAGGGAAATGGCAGTAGCTGCTACTTTGGTTGAATCCCTCATTCATTTTTTTGGTAAAAGGGTAGGAAAAGTAGTAGTTTGCCTTTTTCTTTTGCGAGTGGGTGTTTCCTCAGTGATGGGGCAGGGAGGGTTATCAAGTTTTTCTACTTTAGAATCATTGCTAAGGATATGAACAATAGAAGTAGATGATTCTGGTAAATTGTGGGGCGAACTTCGTATGGTGGAAGGAATTGGATCAATTGGATCTGTAGGTGGATTAATAGGTATTTCCGGAGGGTCAGGAAGGTTTTGTGGTTTCTCTTCATGAGGATTTTTCAGGATGTTCAACAGCTTCCTGAGGGTTTATGGGTGGATTGTCTAGGAGAGGGTTTTGTTGGGAAAAACCCTTTTGGATGAGTAATTGAACGAGACGGTGATGGGTGAGGGAAAGGATGGGATTTTTAGCCTGTTTACAATAATGCGACATGCTTCTAAGACATCCGAGCAGATATTAAGGAATATTGACCAGTCTAGCATGTTGTAAATGAGATAACAAGACAAAGTCAGACTGGTAAATTACCTAGTATCGGCCTTCACAGGTAAGGTAGTGCTTGAAAAACTCTGCAACTTTCAGCCAAGGAGGCGGCAATGAGCTAAGTTGAACACCCCGGCCTTTAGGCTCAACTTGTTCCCCTGACAAGAGAAAATCCCGCTGGGCATTAAGGATAATGTGTTTGCAGTTGAACCAACGAATGTCAGTGATGGGAAGACTCGAAACCTATGCTATATCATCCTATGTGACTAGAATCCTAACCCCTTGAACAATAGATTGGTCTTGTTGAAGATTCCGAGCAAATTGAAGAACCTGTTGTTGATCAAATCCCTGGAGCCTATGAAAATAACCCAGCCAGCCTGCCTACTGAAAGATTTGGTAGACTTCTGGAGACCATTCTAGCAGGGTTGTCGTGGTAGGTTTGTATCATATAACATGACCTCCCATAGCTATTCAGCTCAGTAGAATGCACAGTCAGAGAGTCAAGTAACCTCACCTGAATAGAGTAAGTTTTGTGGATGAAGGCATGCAAATGATGGTGAAAAAAAAATGAAATGATGGGTAAAAAAGAAGTGACGGTAGTCGGTTTGTGTGAAATGATGGCATAAAATTTAGATATCCCCCCCCCCCCAACTACGGTTAAAATAGTGACTTTAAGTGAATGATAATAATGAATCGATATCTTCTCATTAGACATAGTTCAATTGTATTTACATATAAAGTTTACATACCTCATCTTTACCTTTGATTCGTACTTCGAAAAATATAGTGCCTGTCCATAATAGATCTGCAGTAACCGTGGGGGAGACTTTTGGATTTATGAGAGAAATTGTATCAAGGGTTTGTTTAATCATGGGAGAAGGTAGTGAAAGGATAGAATGTAGTATGAAAATAGGAGAAGTGAGAGCGAAAGAGCTGAAGAAGATGTTTTTATTGACAGGAAATGTTGAAAAAGTGGTGTTTCAGCAACAGGAAAAGAATGGAAAAATGTTTGTTGAAGAGTGATGTTTTATAATGGAAAATACTGTTGAAGAAATGGTGTTTCAGCAATGGGAAAATGAGGAAAAATGTTGTTGAAGAGTGGTGTTTCAGCAATGGGTAAAATGAGGAAAAATGTTGTTGAGGAGTGGTGTTTCAACAATGGGGGAAATGAGGAAAAAGTTGTTAAAGAGTGGTGCTTCAGCAACAGGAAAAGAATGGAAAAATGTTTGTTGAAGAGTGATGTTTTAACAATGGAAAATACTGCTAAAGAAACGGTGTTCAGTAGCGGGGAAAATGAAGAAAATGTTGCTGAAGAGTGGTGTTTCAGCAATGGGAAAATGGGAGAAATGTTGTTGAAGAGTGGTGTTTCAGCAATGGGAAAAATGGGGAAAAGGAATGGAAAGGAAAGAAAATAAAGAAGGATGAATGATGGGGATGTTGAATGGGAAGTGAAGATGAATGGATTGAAGAAAGAGGGAGCAATGCTTCACAAAATGAAGCTTTAGATCTGCTTGTAGTAAGATTGTCCTTTCTTGGTAGGCCTTTTCTGGATCGAGAATCTGCAAAAGAATCAATTGTAACATGTCATTCCTTGATAGGGATTATTAGTAAAATAAATTTAATCTAATACTAAAGAAATTAAATTCAGAAAAATTAATTGCAATGAGGGGCAGCAGGCTCCTCTAAAAAGAGATAATGTGAATCTGCCACACATGTGGCCTTAAAATCTTCTTTGGAAATGGGGCATTGGTACAGACGGAGCCGATGACCATTCACTAATAACGGTGTTTTAGAGTCGTCAATTGTGAGGAGCCTTATTGTTCCATTGGGGAAAATAGTGTCCACTTCGTAAGGTCCTAGCCATCTTGTACGTAGTTTCCCTTGAAATTCTTTAAACTAAGAATCATATAATAAAGCCCAATTACCTTTTTGGAATTGCTTATGCTTGATGATTTTATCATGCCATTTTGTTCTTTGTTGTTGAATCATAGTTGTCTAGTGAATGGCATCTAATCGTTTTTTATCCAGTTCATTAAGCTGCTACAACCTGGCTATCTATGCATCAGTAAAATCAAGGTTAACAGCTAAAGCAGTCCTTAAGGTTTTGATTTCAAATTCCACAGGAAAGACAACACTTTTTCCATAAACTAATTCATAGGGGGAGAATCCTGTAGTATTTCTCCAGGTAGTTTTGTAGGCCCATAACGCTTCAGGAAGCCTTTGAGACCAATCCTTCCAGTTTTCCTTCACTGTTTTTGTGAGAATGGCTTCTATTACTTTATTTGCGCTTTCCACCTATCCATTGGCTTGCGGGTGGTATGGTGTAGTCATTATATGATGAATATGATATTTTTGAAGGGTGGATTTAAAACCATGAGAGTTGAAAGGAGGTCCTCCATCAGTGACTAATTCTCTAGGCACTCCAAATATGATAAAGATATCTTCAAATAAAAAATCTAGAACAACTTATTCAATAGCTCTATGGAGTGCTTTAGCCTCCACCCATTTGGTCATATAATCTGAGCAAACTAATATATAAACTTTTTGATTGGATGGAGGGTTAATGGGTCCTACAAATTCTAAGGCCCATCTTTCAAATTGTTCGAGTACTACCTGGGGGTTTAATAGCATTTCATCTCTATGATTAGGTTGACCCATTCTTTGATAGCTATCACAAGCCCGAACATATTTCTTTGCATCTTAAAAAGTGAGGGCCAATAATAACCCATCCTGAGAATTTTATGTGTTGTTCTTTTATCAGCAAAATGCCCACCACAAGGGCCATCATGACAAGCTTTTAGTAAATCATAAACCTCATCTTCTCTAATGCATCTTCGGATTTCTTGATCAAGTCCTGTGTGGAAAAGACACCCACTTATCCAGCTATATCGAGCACTTTGTTGAATGATTTTTATTTTCTCTCGGTGGGATAGGTGTGGTGGTAACTTTCCTGCAACCAAATAATTAGCGATGTATGCATACCATGGTGAGTGAGCAGATACTGCAAATAAATATTCATCAGAAAATGAATCATCTACTAGAGTATTATCATCAGGTGTTGACTAAGAAAGGAACTCAGCAACTACATTTTCTTTTCCTGGTCTATCTACAATTGTAATATCAAATTCTTGTAATAATAGTAACCATCTGGTGACTCGAGCATTTGTGACAGATTTGTTCATTAAATATTTAATAGCTAAGTGATCAGTATGGACAAAAGTAGAATAGCTAGTGATTTAATGTCGAAATTTATTAATAGCATAGATAACTGCTAAAAATTCTTTTTCGGTAACTGTATAGTTAAGTTTAGCAGGACTCATATTCTTGCTAATGAAGTAGATAGCATAAGGGAGATGATTTTCTTCTTGTCCCAAGACAACTCCTATTGTAGTATCTGAAGCATCAGAGGATATATGAAAGGGAAGTGTCCAATCAGGTCCTCTTAGAATAGGAGCTGTAGATAACTGATGTTTGAGTGTATCAAATGCTTCCTAGCAAAGATTAGTCCACTTGAATTCAGTATTTTTCATAAGTGACACAAACAAAGGAGAAGTTATTTTGGAATTTTTTTTGATAAATCTTCTATAGTATCCAGCATGTCCTAAGAAAATTCTCACATCTGTTTGGGTTTTGGGAATAGGAAGGTCTTTAATGACTTGTATCTTGGATGGATCTACCTGAATTCCTTGAGATGAAATAAAGTGTCCAAGTACCACTCCTTCACTCATCATCATATGACATTTTTCGGTGCTTAAGGAGAGGTGGGCTTGTATACATCAGTTAAGTACTTTCTCAAGATTTTGTAGTGCTTTCTCAAAAGAGACACCATAAGGGGTAAAATCATCCATAAAAATTTCCATAGAGTCATTAATCATATCAGAAAAGATTCCTATAACTTCTCTTTGAAAGTTTGTTGGTGCATTACATAGTCCAAATGGGAGGACTCTATAGGCAAAAGTTCCCCATGGGCTAGTAAAAGTGGTCTTATCTTGGTCTTGGGGTGCAATTTTGATCTAGTTATACCCACTGAAACCATCTAAGAAAGAGAAGAATTTCTTCCCTGACAAACTATCTAACACCTGATCAATGAATGGTAACTGAAAGTGATCTTTTTGAGTGGCTTTATTTAAGGCTCTATAATCTACACACACTCTCCATTTCCCATTTTTCTTAGGAACTATTACCAGTGGGGAAACCCATTCACTGTCAGATATAGGATATATAAACCCCGCATTAAGAAATTTTTGAAGTTCCTCTTTAATAATTTCTATTAAATTAGGGTTCATTCGTCATTGAGATTGGCAGATCGGTCGACAATCTTCCTTGATATAGATACGATGAGTACACAATTCAGGAGAGATTCCCTTCATATATGTATAGTCCCATGCAAATGCTTCCTTATGTTCAAGAAGTAACTTCATTAATTGTTGTGTTTCAACAACTGTCAAGTTGGGGTTTATATTCAGTGTTTTTCCAGGTTCAACTTCTACTAGTATACTTTTAGAAGAGATGGTAGATGATGTTTTAGGTAGGTCTTCAGAGTTAAGGTTTTCCTGGGTATCTAACTCCAAAAGTGCAGCTAGTTGATTATGTGCTTCTGGAGTCACAGAGGAGGGTTCACAGATAAAATTATTGATTACTTCATCCTCAGTGGCATCTTTAAGGCTTAAGGCTTGTCCGATAGTCAAGATAGGTTGAGTAGTTTGATCATCAAAATCCACCCATAAGGAATTGTCATTATTAATCAAGGGTGTAGCGTGAGGGTAGAGGTTAAGATGTTTGGTCTCATATCCATTGGAAATTGTCATTGAACTAGATCTGCAGCTGATAAAGGCATCTGTTGTGGCTAGCCAAGGCCTGCCCAAAATTAGAGGATGACCCCCAAACTTTGTTTTAGGTTGTAATACCACAAAGTCAGTTGGATAATTCCAGTACTCAACTGAGATGATTAGGTCTTCGATGACTCCTTCTGGTTTGATTGTATAACAGTCAGCTTATTCTAGAATGGTTGGGGTATCTCTAATTTCATTCTTTAGTTGTAACATTTATTGAAGTTTCAAGAGTCATAATATTGATAGCAGCACCTAAGTCGACCAGAACTCGAGGGATTGTTGTTTTTCCAATTTTCACTATGAGAGTAGGATGGTCGGGATCACCATATTTAACTGGAGGATATTTACCCGACATTAGTGCAGACAAATCACCCATGACATGAACTGTGAGGGGATCTTTAGTTTTCCTACCAGGTTTTTTAATACTAATGTCTCGCATAGTTCTGGCATAAATTGGTACATCTCTTAGTGCTTGTAATAGTGGAATTTTGACATAGATATTTTGTAATTCCCTTAGAAGATTGAAAGCAGGTGGCTTAGGAGTTTTAGTCAAAGCTAAACGCTCAGGGAATGGTGGTTCTGTTGTTTCAACAACAATGTTTGAGGACAGTTGTACCTCTTCAGGTACATCATGCTTTTTTATTTCTTCTTTATCGGAATCATGAAGAAATTAAACACAATAAATTAGAGATAAGAACAACAACATGGAGGAAAAGGCATAATAGCCAACACATTCTTATTCACTCCAATGTTACATATTTATAGTACAATGGGTGATGCCACCTCATAGAGAGATTTGCTCTAGATCCTAAAATCATGCATGATGACTAGGCTAGGGAATCTTAACTAACTCATTAGTCATCACTTGAGGATATATTACTAATATCCTAAATGAATAATACAAATATAGGTGACAATTTTGACTTAGTGATTGGTAAAGGTAAGCCATAGGCTAACAATCCCCCCCTCAATCACAAGTCCGATCAATAATACCAGCAATAAAGCATAAACTGGTATCAATTCCATGTCTTCATACTAAAACTCTTGTGCTGAGCCTCAATGAAGAACTGCCTGAAAAACCGCCAATCTGGATGCTGAGCATGTTCATTTGAAATGAACTGGAAGAGAGCTGAGATATGGAAGTGAACAGTTCCAATATCTGAACATTTCCTGATTGCTTGACAATTTTATCATTTTTCCAAGTATTTTAGCTAGAAGAATCTGATGTCTTCTGCTAATTGGTGAACATGTAGTATCACCACTCAAATATCAGTGTATAACTGAAAGTGCTCTATGAATCTGTGGTTTGGGATGACCACTAACCAATTGATACCATGCATCTAATGGTTTTTTGGATAACCACTAACCAATCTTGACACTTTTAGGTGTCCAATAGCATCCCAATGTATCATGTGTATGATTCAATTGCAAGTTATTTAACCATAATCTTGCCAAAGTATGCCATCTCTGGAAAATCTCACTATGTAATCATGTGAGCCAAGATGCATGCAAATTGTTTACTTAATGTAAACTCCAATCTGATGAGAGCGAACCAAGAGAAGTGAGTCAGCTTCTAG
>ML800658.1:577754-592345 GCA_009831015.1 Picea engelmannii
TGATTCACCTTCCTTGTGTCCTCATCATGAATTTCATGGGATACATTTTCACTTTCAGGTGTCCTCTCTATTACGAAATTTTTCAATCCTTCCATGATCTCCTCTTTTAAACAATCCATCTTTGCCTCCAAATTAGATTCCATCTCTTGTAGTTCATCTTTTGTTACTATCTTCTTTTGTAAATCATTTATGTCCCTACGCATTTATTCACCTTCATCAAGAGTCCAAGTAGGATTGTCTAGAGGCTTATTTGGTGTAGAAGTTCCCTTTTTTGGTGGCATGTTGGCCCTATATCACTTGAAACCTTGATTTTGAGGTGGTTCTACTAGAAAATCTTCCTTTTATTGTATCTCCAAAATTTTGGCCCTTCTGATTATGAAATTTTCTTTTTTCTAGGTTTCTGATATTTCTTCTCTGCAATTCCATAGGTCTGATCAAAATTGGATGTGCCAAGTGGGATTTATGGTAACTTCCCCACAACTTGTTGATTTTTATCCTTTCCAGGAGATCTCACTTGTATAGCATGCCCCACACAAAATAATTGATATACAATTCTGAAACTCGTACCAGAACTACTATGGTCTATCCAATATCCAATGCAACTAGTCTCACTCAATTTGGATACTCTAGGAATAAGTTATGATTGTTTTACCCGAACACCTTGATCCGTCTACTAAATATCCTCCAAGTCGTTCCTTTTGAATCATTGTAGAAAAAATGTTATAGTGAAAATTTCAAGGTGTCTCCGATGTAGAAGCGAAACCCCAAGACCTTGAGCTCTAATACCATATGTTAGGAACCAAATATCAATATAGCATAGAAAAACCTCATAATAAGTACTCAATTCCTTGAAAAAGAGATAAATTCAGATAATAAGCCTCTTTGAGGGGGAAACCTCCTTATGCCCACATAAATGTTCAATTACAATATGATTCAAAATGAAAATGTCTCCTTGGTATATATAGAAGACTAGGAGGTATAATTACAACTAATGGACTAAAGCCGACATAAATAAAATAAAATTACTAATATACTATGCCCCAATTAAGAGGTAATGAGCCACTATTTAGGGCTTAACACTAACGCTCATGTTTTTGGGTTTGTGCAGAGATTATCTCTGCCTGCAATTTCTAAATCTCCTGTGTCCCCTTGACACGTTCTGGGATTCGTATGGCCTTTTTCTTTTGCTTGAGCTCTTGGATCATTGCATTGATCCTTTCCTCTTCCTTGTCCCATCGTTGGACCTATGGATCCTCCTATAACCTTGTCCAAAGCTACATTACTTTATCAAACAAGTCATTTTTTGTTCTAACCTGTTGCTCTATCTCCTGTAGCTGCGTTATTGCTTCCTGCTTCCTCTGCTCCTTCACTACTGGTGGGGTGGTTAGTATGAGTTGTTCTTAGAGATTCTCAATCTCCTTCTGATATTTCCCGATGGCCTGCACAATCTGATTAATATTTTCTGCTACTGGAAGTTCATTTCCTTGCACGGTGTTTGGAAGTCTCTCAAAAATTCCTCCTACTCTTCGTTCCAGTTCGTTCCTGCATTCTCTTTCCTCATGTGTTTCGAAATTGGCCTGCTTACAAACTTTTTTCAGTGCCTCTGGCTTCTTTGTTGCTTGTTGTAATTCGACTAAGTCTCTGTGTGCACAAGACTATACCTCGTGGTCGGCACTAACCTGCAACTGGTGTAGTGCCCTTGATGGCATCCACATCAATACCAATTGGATGTGGTTTAAATCCTTCAAGGGTGTCTGCCCCACAATTTCATCCATGCGCAACATGCTAGGTGTGATGTAGACTATTATGTTTGCATGTGGTAATGAGTGGAATGGATATTGTTCTTATACCTCCACTCTTTCATCGGTTTTTGGTGCTGAGGGCTCTATGCTCCTGCTTTTGCTTTCTATCTGTACTTCCCTAAATTTCTTAAAGAACTATCCCATTTCTGCCAGCTCTTTTTGCAATTTGTCCCTGTGATGTGCTAAATGGTCGAAGTCCTCGGTGAGACAATTCTAGACCATTCTAGAAATCATGTCCCCATCGTCCTCCATGATTGCATATTTTGGCGATGCTCGTTGTGCCTTTGATTTCTTGTGCGTGCCTCCTACCTGTGTGGTTGGTCTCTTATTTCCACCCAGTCCATGTGTGTTTGGGTTTGAGGTGGTCTCCTACGATCCCTCATCTTCTTTCTGATGTTCCTGTCATAACCCTAAATCGTACCAGATATGAATACCTAGCATCAAGCCATCTTACATGCTATCTTTTCCAAGACATCACTGAACATATCTTCTAAAAAACCATTGTTTTGAAGGTGTACGTGCCCTGCACCACTACTACCCATGTGCAAATGCTTGCTACACCACTACAACCCGTGTACTCTCACAAAAAATCGTGAAAATTAAAAATTGCAAAGGGATGCGAGTTTTTGGGCCATTACCTAACCATTTGACCGCCCATAGTCAGTCACCCCAACCATTACTATCTCTTTTGGCCTATAAAAGAAGGTGTTGGGGTCCCATTCCAAAGAGAAGCATGAGAGCATAGAAACTCTTCCCATTTAAGTATTCCCCCTTTGCCCCAATATTTTGCAACCACATTGTGAGTTTGAGCTAGAATTCCTTCTTCCTCCATTGCAAACCCTTGAAATTTCCCTGGAGATAATTTACTTCTTATTTCTCACTAGGAAAATGGCAAGGGTTTGTAATGGAGAAAGAAGGAATTCTGGCTCAAACTCACAATGTGGTTGGAAAATTGGGGCAAAGGGGGAATACTAAAATGGACAGAGTTTCTATGCTCTCGTGCTTCTCTTTGGAATGGGACCCCAACATCTTATTTTATTTTCCAAAAAAGATAGTAACGGTTGGGGTGACTGGTTATGGGCAGTCAAATGGTTAGGTAACGGCCCGAAAACCTGTATCCCTTTGCAATTTTTATTTTTCATGCTTTTTTTGAGTGTATGTAGGTTGTAGTTGTGCAACAAGTGTGTGTACATGGGTAGTAGTGGTGCAGGGTTTGTACACCTTCAAAAAAATGGTTTTTTAGAAGAGTTGTTTAGTGATGGATTGGCAAAGATAGCAAGTAAGATGGCTTGATGTCAGATATGCATGTCTGGTACAATTTAGGGTTATAAAAGTTCCTTGGTTGGTTGTGTATTCTCCTTATTCCCCTTCTGGGTTCTTGTCTTCTTCAACCCTTCATCTGTCTGTGTTGGTTTGCCTTGGCCCGTTCTTGGTCGCTTGGGCACTTGGATTTCCATAGGTTGTGTTCCCCCCTGCTCTGCCTCCCCTTTTGTTGTTCTTTCCGGAACTTCCTAGGTAATGGCTGGAATATTCCATTCATTGGGCCATTCATTGATGACCATATCGATATCACCCTATGTGATGCAGTAGTGCATCTGTAGCCACTATTTAGCCAGATATTGTCTTCCCTGTATCCACATTGCTTGTTGTGTGGCCTGGAAGTTGGCGATGTCCACGTATCACGGGACAACCTCTGGTGTTATTCTCCACATTCGACTGATGGCTTACTGTAGGTCATGTAGGTATTCTTAAAATATGATCCCATTCTCCCTCTTATGCATGGCATTCAACCCTTCTTTCAGTAATAGATACCTTTCTCCCGCAGGCGTTGGTCTGGTATAAAAAACTACATACCCTGGTTCTCGCCATCCCATGAAGGCTATTAAAGTAATCAATCATGAGTAGTGGAACTCTGTGCCTAGATCCTATGCATCCTTGCAGTCCTCTAGGAATAAGTTCAATAAGTATGGCGCCCAACTCATTGAGGTGCCTTCTATGCATTGGGCTGCAAATGCAACAACTCCAGCTGGTACTTCCTCTCTATGGCATTTTCTTAGCAACTTGCAGGATAATATTTGTGCGCCTAGTTGTGTGGCTGTGTTGTTGATTCATTTGATGATGATGCCTCTTACCCCCTTGGCAGTGCCATACTTCTTCTTCATTTCTTCTTCCAATGCTTTCTCCTTGGTTTTTTCATCTAAAAACGATGCGGGATCCATACCCTGAATTGGTAACCATGTTATTTATGCAATAAGCTCAATCGTTATAGGGACAGGCTTGTCCATCCATATGTCCCCTCCATGTGTGACTACTAACAGTTTTTTGACACATGTTGTTGTGTATTGGCCTCGGCCAAAATGCGGTAGGTTCAACAAACCTAAAATTCTTGTTTTCTCCAGCCCAATTGCCCACTGGTATGGTTGGTTAATTGGTTTTGCGAATGGGTTCATTCATGTAGTCTATAAAAAGAACCTCAACACAAGTTCTAGGAACTTGGATTTGTCTGCTATATCGTGGTCTGAATATTTGAGCTTCCCAACATGGCCCAATAGCTCTGGTCCTAGTTGTACCCCATCTGGTAAGCATGGTAGAAAAATTTTTGTTGTCGGTTTCTTGCGGGGTGAACTTGGTATCTGTATATTTTCCTTCTACTGCGGTGTTTGGCTCGAAGTTCAAGCAGCTTCTGGTTGTTCCTCTATATGCCATTTTGGCCAAGCTGACACATCTTCAGCTGGCTCCCCTACTGGGTGTTCTAAGATGGTCATTTGAGACTCATCTAGTTCCACTACTGTTGTCAGATTCATCATCGTGCCATTAACTCTCGAAGTTGCTTCTGTATTCTCTGGTTGCACCTCCTTCTGGCTTTCTGCTTTCTGGTTTTGTGGTTCCTGCACCACTAAGGCCATAGCTACACTCGTGGCCTCTGCTGCTAGCTATTGAATTTCTTCCAGTATCGATGTAGGATTCACCAGTATCATCTCTAGGGATGGGATTTTGTCGACATTGACAAGCTTCAGTGGCTATTGTTCACCTTCTTCGGCCTATCCTCATGACCTGGTATGAACTCTAGTTTTTCTGGCAGTCTGTCTTGCTTTTGCTTGCTTGGGCGATGCCATAGTGGTGAGTATCAAATGCCTGCTAAAATTGAACTGTCTTTGTGGTCTCTGTGAACTCTCTCTATTTTCTTTTGCCTATGTCGCTATGTGTCTTCTCTGTCTTCATGAATATAATATGGGCTCCCACGTCCATGTGTTGTATGGATTTCCCATGAAGCTTGTTGAGTACACTTTCTTGGTTATGGGTTAAATGCACCTTAATTACGGATTCAATGCATCCTCGGTGGTTTTGTAATTACCATTATTCTTGTTGTCCCGTGTTCTATTGGTGTGATTAATGTGGCGTCGATCCTTGCCTCTCTTTAATTTCACCTAGTGTCATCCTGTCATGATGCTTTTGCCACCTTTTGTTTTCCCACTTGTTTCCCTTTGTAGGTAACCGTTGTTCTTGTCCTTGTCGAATTCATGTTTCTAAATTCATGTGGCCTTTCTACTTGTGGCATACTGTTCCCTTTTTAGTTCGGTTTCCTTTTTCTTTTCTTTTTTTTATTGCATGGTGGGTGGTCGAATGTCCTTGTACAGCTTCAGTCAGCTCCCATTGATCATTCTTCTCAGTTTTGTGCTTTCTAAATCCCTTAACTATACAAATCCTCCTTCTGTGGCAGATATTACTTTGCATGGTCCTAACCAATGCATTCTAAAATTTCCTGGGTGTTGTAACAATTTGTTGTCATACATCAATACTAGATCTCCTTCCTTGAACATTTTCTTCTTGATGTGTCTATCGTGCCAATCTTTGTCTCTTGCTTTCTACACTTGTTGATGGAATCCTTCCAAGATTAGGTCTTCCACCATGGTCAATAACTAATTCATTCTCTCATGTACTGTGCCTCGTTCTATCATTTGTGTGATAGATTCTACACGCAAGTTGGGTACTAAAAACTCTAATGGCACTACTGCTTCTTGGCCATAAACCAATTTAAATGGTGTGTGCCTTGTCAATTTTTTTCATGTAGTCCTGTATGCCCATAATACTGTTGGTACTTTGAGGTCCCAGTCATCTCTGTTGACATTACAAATCTTTGTCAATGCGTTCTCCATAATTTTGTTGAAGGCTTCCACTATGCCATTTTCCTGTGGATGATATGGTGTGCTTTACTAGTGGTGAACTTAAAATTCTTCAATCATTGCACGGATGGTGTTGTTTATGAAGTGTGTTCCTTGGCGTCTCATCAAAACTCTTAGGCACCTGAATCGAGTGATTACTTGTTCAAACAAAAAGTATTTTGTTGTTTCTGCGCTGCAATTTTTACTAGTGCAACTTCCACCCATCTTGTTAAATATTTCGTCGTAGTGATAATCTACATAGCCCCTGTTCTTTTTTTTTCCGGTGGATTGATTGGTCCCACAAATTTTATTGCCCACTTGTCAAATGCATGCAATGTTACTTGTGGTCATAATGGCATCTCGTCCCTTCTGTTAGGTTTGCCTACCCTTTGACAAACATCGCATCAGGGATGATTTTAAGGATGGATTTTTTTTTTTAAATGTAGAAACCTTGACGAATCTTACTAATCCTTCATATGCCAACTATAAAATTTTGGCAATATTTTTGTAAAAATATTCAAATTTTTAAGGATTTTATATAGTTTTTATAAATTCTTGGCGATTTTTAAGGTAAAATATTTTTATCCTATAGAATTTGGGCGAATCATTTTTAAAATAGTGAATCTCATTTTTGGAAAAACCATGGAAAATTATCCCATGAGAGAAATTTTACCCCTAAAATCATCCATGCATCACATCTTTGACAATACTCCCTCGAGTCTCTGTGAATCGTTGTCCACCATAGTCCTATGTGCAATACCTTCTGTGTGGTATATTTACCTACATAATTGCCTCCTTCTATTCCCTCATGGGCTTCTGCTAAGACTCTTGGTCTTTCATGCTCTAACACATATCTTCACAAGATGCTATCTGTGCCCATTTTATATAACTGTCCTGCAATTAGTTGATAGTCGGCAACGCGGACTACTAGGTTTTTCTTATGCACGGTACTATAGTCTTGCGACGTAGTACCTATACTCAAGTACTGAATGATATTTGTGAAGTATTCATCAGCAATCTAAACTGAGAACATGGATGATTTTAGGGGCTAAATTTCGCTCATGGGCTAATTTTCCATGATTTTTCCAAAAACGAGATTTGCTATTTTAAAAATGATTCGCCCAAATTCTATAGGATAAAATTATTTTACCTTAAAAATCACAAAAATGTTATAAAAACTATATAAAATCCTTAGAAATTTGAATATTTTTACAAAAATATCGCCAAACATTTATAGTTGCCATATGAAGCATTAGTAAGATTCGCCAATGTTTCTACATTTTAAAATAAATTTCCATCCTTAAAATCATCCCTGACTGAGAATAACTATGCATCCAGAAATTTGTCTTCTAAATTCATAGGTTCTTCTCCGTTTGTGACCCTCGACAGGTGGTCAGGTCCTGCATTCAATTTCCCTGGTTTAACTATTACTTCAAAGTCAAATTCTTGGAATAGTAGTAACCATCGACATATTCTCCCCCCCAACAATGGCTTGTTGACTAGGTATTTCAAGTCTAAGTGATCTGTGAACATTTTAAAGTGCTTTCCCAATAAGTAATGTCTGAATTTCTACAGTGCATAGACCATCACTAGGCCTTCTCTTTCTGTCATGTTATAATTATGTTCTGAATCTGATAACTTCCTTCTTTCAAATGCTATCGGGTGATCCAAGTATCCCACTACTGGCTGTGCCAAGATAGCTCCAAGTGCTATGGCTGATGCATATACATGCACACGGAATGTCTTTTCCCAGTCTCGAAATACCAATATCAGTGCAATAACCATATTTTCCTTCAAGGTATCCAAACTGTGTTGACACTCATCATTCCACTGAAACTTTCTATCCTTTCTTAACAACTTTTCCATCGGTGTTGTAATCTGTGCATATCCTTTGATGAATTTCCTGTAGTATCCTGTGTGTCCTAACGTCTCTCTTAGTTGACAAACTATTTTTTGTGCCGTCAAATTAACAATGACTGTGATCTTTGTCGGATCTACTAATAAACCTTGTTTGCATACTATGTGGCCCAATAGTATCCCAAACAATGTTCCAAATATGCATTTCTTGATGTTCAGTGATATCTGGCATTGTCTACATCTTTCTAACATCAGTTGTAAAACTTCCACATGGTTTTTCAACAGACTATAGACTATCCAATCATCCAAGTATACTTCAATAAATTGATGGATGAATTCCTTAAATGTTGCGATGACCACTCTGGAGAATATTGTTGGTGTGTTCTTCAATCGAAACGGCATGACTATGTACTGATAAGATCCCCATTCTGTCACAAGTGTGGTCTTGTGTTTGTCCTCTTGTGCTATATTAATCTGATGGTAGCCCGAGAATCCATCAGTGAATGAGTAAGCTTCATGTCCTCCCATGTTCTCTAAAACTTCATCTGTGAATGGTGTATGGAACGGGCCATGTAGTCATGCATCATTCAACTTCTTCAAGTCGACGCATATCTTGATCCCTCTTCCTTGTTTCTTGTCCTGTACTACCATCGGTCTTATCCATTCTGAATCCTCAACTGGTTCTATGATGCCGACTTCGAACATCCTATTGATCTCATCTTTAACTTTTTGTTTATATATGGGGTTCAGTCTGTAGGGTCATTGTCTAATAGGTCTCGCTTCAGGTCTGAGTGGTATCTTCATTTCTCCTAGTTCTCCAGTTATAC
Source organism: Picea engelmannii (assembly GCA_009831015.1). NCBI lineage: Eukaryota > Viridiplantae > Streptophyta > Pinopsida > Pinales > Pinaceae > Picea > Picea engelmannii. The sequence continues at coordinate 586,404 of ML800658.1, forward strand.
CCTTCATCTTTGTGAATGTTGTGGGAAAGAGATCACTATATTCGTGTAACAACTCTATGATGCTTTCTACTGTTTGATCATCCCAGTAATCTCCAATGCTAGCCATTTTGGGCTTCTCAATTGTCTCGATGTTAACTTTATTTACCCTGATTGGAGCATAAATGAATTCTAATTCTATGGTTGGTCCTTCCACATTTATTTTGCCTTCTACTTCTTCGATCTGAATATCGTGCAGATCATCTTCCTTTGGTGCTTCTTCTTGTACCTGGTAACAAGACAATAGTTCCTTGATTGTTTGTTTGTTTTGTTGTTGTTCTTCTGTGATCAATTATATTTCTGGTTCTTTGATGAATATTACTCCTCTGATCCATTTAAGGGTTGCATCTATGTTGGGGTTCTCATGCTCAAATGAGAAAGTGATTGTTAAATTCTATCGCAATGTCGTCCATGTCGTAGTTCCTTTGTGCAATTCTCGGTTTGTATACCAATTCATTGGTATGCCCTCTAGAGTATGTATGAAGTGATGATGCCATTCCTTTGGTGGCGTCATTTTCCACATCATTCTACACACCTCTAGGTGTTCCCCTGGTGCTCCGTGTCCTTCATATTTATGTTGGTTGTTGTTTCTATGTTCGGCATCGAACCTTATGCGCAATAACCGCATACATTGGTACCAGTATGTGATTGTCTCTTTGTGTGTGCCCCACCATCTTGTCGGTGTGGCATTTAGTGCTAAGTCAAGTGCTAATAGTATCTGGTTCTCTAAATCTATGTCTTCGTGTTGTGTCAAGAATGTTTCCAAATCATTTATTCTGTGGAAACTGGGTGGTTCTCTGATTTTTGTGCCTATCCATCTTACTGTGTGGTCTATTCTTTCACATCTTCGTGTGGATACTTCGTGTAGCCTCTGCTGCCAGTTCTCTAAACCGGTGTCTGAGTCTATTTCACATGAAGTAATTCTCTTCCAACTGAGTACCCCATCTGTAGTTGGGTTTACATAATCCTCATTGTGTGCAGTTGTTCTATACAACTAGTTGATTTCCTCTAAGTCTAGGCAGGTAGGTACTACAAACCTCTCCCCTTATGATGGGTCTATTGGCACAATGACCCTATATTCTCCGGACTCAAATTTCATTTTCTTGGTCTTAAAATTGATTATGGCCTGGTTGTCAAACACCCAATCCAGACCAAGTAATGTCGGGTAAGGTGTTGTGTCGTCCACTATTTCAATGACTTCAAAATCTGCTTTAGTGCGCACTCCATCAAGATCTACTGTCACTCCTTTTAGTCTACCTATTGGTAGGACTCTGTGTTGGTTTGTTAGTTTCAATTGAACGTTTGAGTATCACAATGTTGGCTCTCCCATCCATTGCCATGTCTTTTTTGGTAATACATTCACTTTAGATCCTAGATCCAATATAATGTCTCCCATATTGAAATCCCCAATGTTATCATTCAGTCTAAATTCCCTACTTGTTCTTCTTTTTGTGTGTAGGTGATTAACTGTTTTAGGTTCTAGCTTTCCTTCCATCTCATTGTTGCACTTTTCTAGGATGTTTTGCAATATTTTTAGAGATGATGGATCACTTAATATTTTTACACATGATTGCAAAAACCCTTTGATTGTACTTACTTGTCCCGTGGGATGCATTTTGTTGGTATGATCCAATGATGGAGGCATATCGTATTCTGGTTCTTCCTTGTTATGTTGCATAGTTGAATTTGACGTTGTGCCCTCCTTCTAAAATTATTGTCTGGCCTCTTTAAAGATCTCATTTTCCTTCTTCGCGCCGAACTGCTTCATGGGTTCAATGTTCTTCTTTACCCATTGTTTCTGCACTGGTTCTTGTCAAACTGTGTTAGTGCCTATTTTATCTCCTCCGTGGGTAACTATGTTGATATTCCATCCCTCATCCCTTTCTTAGGTTACAATCCACTGAACATTTTGATTTGTTTGGTTCCTCTTTTCTTGAATTTTCACTAGTAGTGTCGGACATTCCTTTGTATCGTGGTCCGATGCATGACAATACATACAATTTGCTGGTGGAAGTGGACATTCCCTTGCATAATGTCTTAATTGCTAACAATTGTGACATGTGATTGGTCCTCTGCCTCGTCTGAAACCTCCTCTGGCTCTTCCTCCTCCTCTATATCCTGCTCTATCACCTCTTGGCCTGTTATACTGAGGCGCCTGATTATACTGCACAATATTATACTGAGGTTGTGTCAGGTTGTACTGAAGTTGTGCGTTATTGTATGGTTGTTGTGCATTATTATACTGTTGTTGCAAAATGTTGTATGGATCTGGGGCTTGATTGAACTGTAGCATTGCTTGCCCATTCATCATTTCGGCTTGTACCCTATATGCATTTGATTTCCTTTCTCGCATCAGCCCCATAGTGCTACAATATTTATCATCATGGCCCATTGACTTGCAAAAGGTGCAATATGAATTCTTTGGGACTGTCTGGTATTTCTACATCATCGTGTAGTGATAAGGTTTGTGACCCATTTTCTTATAGATTTCGCACTATAATCCTCTCGTTGGTAATGGATTCCACATTCTTGTTGCCATATACTGCGTGAACGTTGGACATTCGTTCTTGTGGTGTCATTTTTTCCTGCACGTGGTACACCAAACGAATTCTCATTTGTCCTTGTACTTATTTTGGTTCAGCTGAAACATGAAATTCTTCAAATCCTCCTTCAGTTCTTCAATAGCTCAGTTTGTCTGTTGGTACTAGTTTTCTTCCAGTTGTAAGGCTGCATGTAGAGCCTCTACCTGCGTTTGAAATTTTTCTTGTCGTAAAGGGTATTTTAAGTGTGGGAGTAGTGAATTGACAAATAGGTGTCGATGCTGCATATCGGTCATGAGGTATTTAAACTTTGCCTTCAGTCGCTTGAATATCTGGTCAATCTCCCATACCAACTCTTCTGGTTTATGTCTTATTTTGATCATGTCATTCATGTATTGTCCTTTGAGCTTGGCTTTTGGAACTCATTAATTGGAAACTTCTTAATGTCTTCCAGTGTCCTTCTCATCCCAGGGGCCCTGTTTGTGTCTAGACTCATGTACCAGTCTAATGTGTGGTCTCTTGGCGTAATAGCTAGCTTCACGAGTTTGGTATATTCATCAGTGATTTGTTTTTCTTCCCAGATCTTTGCACAAATGAACAAGTGATTCTCAAGGTCTTTTGTTGCATCTCCCCAAAATTCTGGTAACCTGGTGGTAGGATCGTGTCCTTCCATTCTAAATACTAAACTACTACCTCCTTCGTGCAGTGTAGATACTTGACTAGTATTGTCTGAACTAGCTCCTCCAGTTGTTGTTCCTTGTGTAGACGTGCTTCCTGCTGTCGGAATTCCTCTGAACTGCGACTGTCTAAACGATTGTGTTGTCTTTGGTGTATTAGTCATACATGGGTTTATGGGTTCCACACTGACATTAATATGGATAAGATGGTTTCCTTCTCCTCCCTCTCTTGGACCTCTCGTCTTCCTCCCGTATGTTGCACGCAGGATTGAATGAGTCCACTCTTCCACTCCCTTATCTTGAATACTCCACTATAGAATATTTTTGTTTGATATAAACACCAAACTCAAATTTAGAACTAGTTTCATGCACTGTGACTAGTGTGGATATACACTACACTTGACATGGGTTGTGACAATGAGTTGGTAGTCATCATAGGAGGGGTAGTAATGGAAAATGATAGAGGGGCTTCCTTTCTTATGAATTCCAAATGGAGTGGTAAGAAATCCTCTACTAATATAAGTTCCATATGAAGGTGAAAAACGTGTTGATTATATCCTTGTTGATTAAAATATTACTAAAATAAAAATAAAAAATAATAATTTGACACAAAAATTTATGATACATGAAAAAATATTCCAAAATTTAATTTTTTTCATAGGGTAAAAATCAGGGCCAAAACAAAAATGCACTTCAAGGCCAAAACAAGTACACCCCAAGTATGAAATTTTGATTGAACCATAATTACACAATAATCAACCTATGTAACATTGCATCAAGTCTGCCAAAGTGCCAAAATATTTTTAATTTGACACATAAAAATTTATGATATGAAAAAATATTCCAAATTTGATTTGTTTTCATAGGGTAAAAGTCAGGGCTAGTACAAAAATGCACTTCAAGGCCAAAATAATTAAACCCCAAGTATTAAATTTGGATTCAACCATAGTTACACAATAATCAACCTATGTAGCCTTGCATCAAATCTACCAAAATGAATATATACCTATTTTTCCCAATTATACACAATTTTGACACAATACACACTGAATCACAGTTTTGCACATTGAAGGAAACATGAAGCGGATTTTTTTAAGGCTCAAATTAAAAATATGAAAATTTATAAATGTGGATATTATAAAATACACTCAACTTGAATCACTCAACTTGTCCAAGAAATGAAGCTTGGACATACCTTTTAGTGAAGACCAGTTTCGCTAGTTTCACTAAAATGGACACCCAATCTTTATTACAAGGCCAAATTGAATTATTAAACTTGAATATTATGTATTTACTCATTAAAAAGATACTAAATTTCAATATTTTAAATTTCACACATAAAAATTTATGTTGTGCGAACATACTCCAAATTTGATATTTTTCATAGGGTAAAAGTCAAGGGGTTAAATGATCCAAAGAAATGTACACCAGAATCTATATTTAACTCTAAATGGAATCATAGATATTCTAACCCTGAAATATCAACAGTTTATACAACATCTCATACATAGTGGTCTAAAATAAATCTTCATATTGAAATCCAAGGTTGGCAAAATAACAATTGATATTATTTGCAAATTTTCATATTTAGTACAAAAATGCACTCTAGGGCCAAACAAATACACCCAAGTATGGAATTTGGACCAAGACATAATTATAAAATAATTAACCTATGTATGATTGCATTAGGTTTGTCAAAATGCCTGCATACCTATTTTCCCACTTATAGACAACTTTGACAAAAATGCATGCCAAAGCAAAATTTTCCATGTTGAAGGAAACCTAAAGTAGAAAGTATTAAGGTTCAAATTAATATATGGCATTTTATAAATGTGTATAACTATCAAATACATACTCTCTAGTTTTAATCACTGAAATTGACCAATAAATGAAGAATGGGAATGTGTTTTAGTGAAGCAAGGCAATTTTGGCTAGCTTCACTGAAATGCATTCCCAACCTTCATTAAAAAAAAAAAAATGATTCAACTTGGAGAGTATATTTTTACTCATTAAAATATTACTAAACTAAAATATTTTTAATTTGACACATAAAAATATTTTTACCTATTTTTCCCACTTACACACAACTTTCACAAAATGTATGCCAAAGAAAAAGTTGGCATGCTAGAGGAAATGTTGAGCTTTGGTTTCAACATGTTTTCTGTTAAGCCCTAATATTGGCTCATTACCCCTTAATTGGGGCATATTAGATTAGTAATGTTATTTTATTAATGTCGGCTTTAGGCCATTAGTTGTAATTATACCTCCTAGTCTCTTATATATACCAAGGAGACATTTTCATTTTGAATGATCTTGTACTTGAACATTTAAGTGGGGTAAAAGGAGGTTGCCCCCTCGAAGAGGCTTATTATCTGAAATTATCTTTTTTTCAAGGCGTTGAGTACTTTTCCTAAGGTTTTTCTATGTTATATTGATGTTTGGTTCTTAACATATGGTATCAGAGCTCAAGGTCTTGGGGTTTCGCTGCTACATCTGAGACACCTTGGCATTTTCACTATAACTTTTTTTCTTAACATATGGTATCAGAGCCTGAAGCCATCACTGACACAAGAATTCGCCAACTTAGGAATAGATCCATTTCAGAGTATCTCATTAAATGGAGGAAACTACCGGCTGAAGATTCCACTTGGGAAGATGAGTCTTTTATACAGAAGCATCCAGAGTTACT
>ML800658.1:592395-605169 GCA_009831015.1 Picea engelmannii
TCTTGTACTTGAACATTTAAGTGGGGTAAAAGGAGGTTGCCCCCTCGAAGAGGCTTATTATCTGAAATTATCTCTTTTTCAAGGTGTTGAGTACTTTTCCTGAGGTTTTTCTATGCTATATTGATGTTTGGTTCTTAACATTTTCAATCATCATTTCACTCATTATTATTTAATTTGTCCTTTATTCTTTTCAAATTATCATTTATTTCACCATATATCACCCATATTGTTCATTTCCACTATAAAAAATCTTCATGAGATATGTGATCATGATTTTATTGTTTTCCCATGTTTTGATGGTCTCATAGGTTAGATTTTGTGATTTCTTGACTATTTGAAAAAGTCTAGTTTTTCTTGTGGATTTTTTCATAAATCCAATAGAGTTCACCTTCAAAAATACGGTATCACTCACCTTCAGAAATATGGTAGTGGTCATCTTCAAAAATCCGGTAGTAGGCATCTTCAGAAATCCGGTGAGAAAACGCCGAAGTTAGACACATCTAATTTGGGGGAGAAAACACCCAAGTTAGACACCCCACATCCCCCACGATGATTCTGTAAACAAATTGACCCTCTTCCTTTGTCATCAAGCAAAAAAAATATAAATACTCCCATCTTAACTAAGAAAAACTCCAAACGACATGATGGTTGGGTGATCTTCTTGTTGAGAGGGTGAGTCTATGTTTGTAACATTTCCTTTTTGTAATCTGAGGATTATCAACATAAATAGGAGAGACACTATGATTGTAAAGCATCATTGATTGGACTAGCTAATCATTTTTCTAGTTGAAACTCTTGTTGTGCAAGAAGTGTAATATCTCTCTCTAATCTCACATTTGGATGATGAAATAAAGGATGCTTTTACTGTAGATTTCCAACAGTGCACTTTACTCTTCTTCCACATAATGTTGGAAGAGGCAGGACCCCCTCTCTCTGATATACCCTATGTGTTTATGTTCATTTCTATAGGTGTAGTTAGCATTTCCATTTCGTAGATTCATTTTTGTAGTTAAGTGTGTTGTTACTTAATTCATACCCTTGATTTATTTCTCAAAATCAATAATTAAATTATGTTTTTACTGTTATTCATTTATGCTTTCAATTTATTTCTATCTTTACTCACATTCTTTGGTGCTTTCTATTTCCAGCATGAATAAAAATTGTTTACACAAAATTATGGTAGCATGTTTATTTATTTATTACCAATGATCTTAGTGTTGTTAACATATGAATCTCAAGAAACTGAAAAGTCACAAGACTTGAATCTACAACCACAATGTTTGTTGGACTTGGCTTAAAATTGCAATTTCAAATTTTTCATATTTCATTTTGATAGTGCTATAGGAATTAGCCGAGTTAATGAGTAAGATCACTAGAACACTCGACATCTAAACAAAAAGGTTTCAATCGATTGATTAAAGAATATAGCATACTCATACACTTGTCAAACATAGTGCTTTTGAATGTAGTAAGGATAGCTTAGATTTTTCTGACCTAGTCCTGCATATATTTTTCCAACACCTCATAAGCTTATGAGCATCCACATTGATGATTTAATGTACAACAATTTAAGAAATTAAATTGAAACACATTTTTGGTGTCATTGTTTGGGAGGTGTTAAAGGACTAGCATTTGATTTGCATTTGAATTTCCTTTTTGTTTTTATTTCGTTATTTTTGTACGATATTTTTCTGGTACTAACATTGTAGAGGTGGAAAGGTAGAAAAAATAAGACAAGAGGTAATAAATTGCACATCCACTATTGTGGAGTGCATTGCCTTCTCAACTATGAACTATGATGGTATTGTATGAATAGACAGGGGGATAATAATTAGGGTAGATTTATTAAAGGTATGGGTAGAGAAGTTTCAATTCCATAAGTAGATTCAAATAGTAGTGTTGCAAGAAACCCCCCACATACTAACCTGATGGCATGTGAATATACAATAGGGAGTCACATAGGAAGAAGACTAGTGTTCCCATCATAACCTAAAGAAAAACCATTCATGGACAACCCTGAAGGAAAATGATCTACACCAAGTGAAACTTCAGAACACATTCATATTCCTGCAGATCTTATAACTTAGGCAACTATGATTGGAGAGACCAACAAGCATCCAGAAGGAGAAGAGATCAATCCAATCTAGAAGCCAAAGTCTCCATTGATAACAGAGTATAATCTATTTTTGGGTTGGGGTAAAAACATGGCTTAAGGAGAAGGATAAATCCACATGAAGAAAAATGAGGAAGCTAATGTAGAAGGAGAGGTGACCTTTGGGTTCCCCATAGTGGACCCTACAAAAAATGTACAAATGAAGAACATCCCCCAATCCATTTTTCCCCATTTCCATGGTATGGTGACCGAAGACCATAATGCATTTATTTTTTAATTTGATATATTATGTAGAAGTTATGATTATCGTAATGATGCTCATAAATTAAAATTATTCCCTTCCACCCTCAAAGACTTATCCTTTTACTGGTTTATCAGTATGGGAGAAAGTACTATCAAAACTTGGGATGAGATGAGGATTGTTTTTCTTAGAAAATGCCAAGAATATTGTAAGGCTAGGGACATAAGGAAAGAATTTTTTAGGATGAAAAAGAAGGAATATGATATCTTAAAGGATTACATAGAAAGATTCTTGTATAATCTTCAGAGATCCAAACAGAACAAACTGAATACATAAACTATTAGGATTGTCTTCTTAAGAGGTATTTCATATGACTCGATGAATGTACTTAATTTGATGGGGTTTAGGGATATTTCCTAATTATATTTTGAGAAAATCTATGAAATGTGCATGAAGTACTTGTGAATTAAAGCAAGATCCAGTAAGGGAGCTCGTGATTCTTTTTCTAAAATTTCTAAATATGCATCAAGTAGTGGTGTAACTAAGGAAAAGTTAGGAAATTTATTGCAAATTTTCAAGACTGACATTCTTGGCACCCTCAGTTTGTAGCTTGATACTTTGCAAATTAAGAAGAAGAAAGAGCGGAAAAATGAAGCCTTGTCTATATTTTTCTCTAGGTGTAGGAAAAGACATCCATTGAAATAATGCCCCTTGAATAACATTAAGATATGTTTTATTTGTACAGGTCAACACTCAACATAACATTGTCCTTCTTTACCCAGACTAAAATTCATATATCAAGGAGGGAATGTGACAATAGAATAAATTTGTACCTTGGCACCAAAGAAGCTATGGTAGCCTCATTCACCAAGTGTGTCATCACATACTACATTTTCAAATTCTTCATATTACTCTAGAAAATAATATTCACCTTGGAATTCCAAAATTCCATGGAAATCATATTCCCAACAACAAAACCATCCTTGGCAATAGGGATGGAGAGGACCCAACTACGGGAATATTCATGCCTATTCCTATCCCATGCAAACTCAACAACACTCAAAATTTCCAACATCATTTTCTTCACAACCTTATCCAACACTAGCTCCACAATAGATTGTGCAACCCCAACAATTGCAAATCCCATCCAACCACCTCATAGGCCTACAAAAATCCCTATGTATCTCATTCCTAATCCAAATAATAAGATATCTCATCCTAATTTAGGCATCAAGCTAAAACCTTTTCCCACCTATCTAGTCAAACCAATAGGACTACATGATATCCACTTGTGATCGAGAAAAGTGTTTGAAAAACAACCACCTGTCATCATTGAAGAAGAATCGGAGGAGGAAAATCCTAATCAGGAAACCAATAATGATATTCCCACCATAAATAAGAAAAGAACTATTGATTCAAAGTAGCCTCATTCCTCCAAATAATCTCCCTATCCGGAGAGGTTAAGGCTAAATAAATCGTCATATCACTCTGAATATGACCTAATCACCAAACTAAAAAATGTTTGCATAAAAATGCCTTTGCTACAAGCCATTAAACACTTACCTATGCAAAAAATTTAAATGAATTATTCTTAAATAATTCAGAAGAAATAAGAATGAACCACTCACCATTGAATTCATTGGAAAATATACAGACCTGATGTCTAGATAGATTTTTGTAGATAAATATGTAGATCATGGTAACCTGATTGTCTTTGTGTACATTAATGGGATATTTATTTTGAATAATTTATTTTACCTTAGATAAGCCATTAACAGTATGACCATACAAACCATGGAGCAATTGAATTTTCCTAACCTTCATATAACTCCTACCATACTTGAACTAGCTGACAGATCTAAGATAAAACCAGAGGAAGTATTAGATGATGTTATTGTCTCTTTGTATTCATGGAAGTAACTTGTAGAATTCATAGTCTTACATCCTAAGTATCTTTCTAGATGACATATTTTAATCCTCGGTAGTCCATGGCTTGTTACCATGGATGATTTTATAGGTTGCAGATCCAAAAACATGTATATTTCACATGGGGATTCAGTGAAACAAGTGACCTTATACCCACTTACAAAATATGTCACTAAGTAGAAAAATATTTTTTGGTATGATACTGTAGATAGTGATGAGAAATTTGTACATCTAGTTTTTACACTAGATCAAGTAATGAATTTTAAAGGAAGTATAGAGGAAAACCAAATCAACACTTTTCTTTGTAATTCATATTTTGTACAGAATTCTAATTTGTTTTCTCTTACATTAGATCATATTTTTGAAACTGGTGTACAAAAAATTATTGATCTAACAACCACATATTCATTGTGCAATAATTTACAATCCACTACATCGAAAAAAGAGTCTACAACATGCCTTTCAAGATCATCCAAGGTAAATTTTTGCATATAAATTCTCATCTTACTGAATTTCGGTAGGAAAAAAATTAATCCAAGTTCTATGAGAACAACCAAAACATTTTTCATGGGACTACCATGATATCAAAGGTATACACCCTAACAATTTATCTCATCATATTTATACTCAAAGTGATTCCGATCCTATCAGTCATCCCCAAAGGCACATGAACCCAACCCTTAAAGAAGTAGTTAAAGATGAATTACAAAAAATCCTAATGTCAAATTTATCTATCCAATTTTTGAGAATATATGGGTCTCACCTCTCGTAGTAGTCCCAAAAAATACTGCTAAATGGAGAATTTGTGTGGATTACCGAGGGTTGAACAAAAACACCATGAAGTACTATTTCCATCTTCCATTCATTGACCAATTTCTAGACACCCTAGCGAGAAAGAATTATTTTTCATTTCTGGATTGTTTTAGTGGCTATAACCAAATATAGATTGAACCAAAGAACCAAGACAAAACTACATTCACATTCCATTAGGGGACATTTTCTTATCATGTGTTACCCTTTAGATTATGTAATTCTCTCACCATATTCCATAAAGTAGTGCTAGGAATATTTTCGGACTTAATCCATGACTACAATGAGGTGTATATGGATGAATTTATTGTCTATAGAGACTCATTTGAGGGAGCATTAGAGAATATTAGGAAAGTATTAATAAGATGCCAAGCAACCAACCTTTATTTAAATCATGAAAAGTGTTGCATGTTGCTAACTAAAGGTGTTGTTCTTATACATATTCTCTCTTCTACAAGAATTGAGGTAGATCCAACAAAAATAGAAGTTCTTTCAAAGCTCCTAGTGCTCACCACTCCGAGAGAAGTAAGAAGATTTCTTGGTTATGTTGGTTATTAGAGGATAATTATAGAGAACTTCAAAAATATTGTTGCACCATTGTTTAAGTTACTTTCTAGTCATGTTTAATTTTATTAGAATGATCAATGCCAATATGCATTTGAGACTTTAAAATAAAATCTTTTTGTTTCACCCGTTATGAGGGGACCAAATTGGTCTCTTACATTTCACATTTCCACGGATGCCTCTAACACCGCTCTTGAAGATGTCTTTGGGAAAAAATAAAATCAGTCCTATTATGCCATATAATTTGTTAGTAAGAACCTCACACCTGCTCAACTTAATTACATTGTCACCGAAAAAGATATTTTAGTAGTTGTTCATGTGATAAACAAGTTTAAGCATTATATTACTAGCTATGAAGTATTCATTCACACTGATCACTTTTCCATTCTCTACTTAATGAAAAAAAACAATCACTAATGTTAGGATTACTAGATGGATTTTGTTGCTACAGGAATTCAATATCACCATTGTAGATCATATTGGTAAGGAAAATCTATCTAGAATACATAACAAAGGTGAAATTACTCTTGTAGATAATAGCTTTCCAGATTAACATCTATTTTGTTGTATCCACTCACTCTCTGTGGTTTGAAGATATCACCAACTATTTGGATACTATAAGGTTACCTAAACTCTTTGCATCCTAGGAGAAACAAAATATTTCTAGGTTAAGTGCTACTTACTCATGGGTTGGTTGTGATATTGTCTGCACCGGGCCAGATCTCATAATTCAGAGGTGTGTGTGTGTGAAGATGAAATGTTTGATATTTAAAAGGAATTCCATGATGAGCCATGTGGGGGAACTTCACCGATAAAAGGACATATTATAAGGTATTTCATTTTGGGTACTATTTCCCCACCCTTTTCAAGGATGTCAATAAGTATGTGAAGAGCCATGACAACTGTCAAAGAATGGGTCCACAATTTCAAGCCAATAAGATGACCTGCACTTCAATTACTTATTAAACCATTTGAAAATTGGCCTTTCGACTTTGTTGGTCCTATAAATCCCATGCCAAGAAATAAAAGGTACATTCTTGTATGCATTGATTACATTACTAAGTGGGTAGAATCCAAAATTTTACTTAAAGATAATGGACATCCAGTTGTAGATTTTCTTTATGAGGATATTTTTACTTGATTTGGTATGCCTAGAGAAATTATCACAGATCAAGGGATGCAATTCACATTAATCTCATCCAATCCATCACCTAGTAGTATCGAATTAATAATAATACATCTTCCTCATACCTTCTGCAAGCTAATGGATAAGTAGAATCCACCTATAAAGTCCTAGAATCCATTTTGACAAAGAGTGTTTACATTTGTCATAGAGACTAGGAAAATTGGCCACCTAAAGAATTGTGGGATTATAGAACCACTTGGAGGAACAATATCATATTCAAACCCTATGAGTTGGTTTACAGAAAGCAAGTCCTTCTCCCCATAAAGTTTCAAATCAAAACTTTTAGGAAAAAAAATTAGTTTGGAATGAACTTCTCCGATGCACAAAAACAAAGGATAGTATAACTCAATGGATTAGATGAGATCATACATGATGTCATTCAACAAAATTCCCTTGTTAAACAGAAAACAAAGAGATGGAGCACTAAATTCATAAAAGAGAAGCAGTTCAAATTAGGTGACTGGGATCTCCTTTTCATATCCAAGTTCAAAATTTTCAAAGGAAAGTTTACCACTTGTTGGTTGGGGCCTTATGAAATATAAATGGTTTTTGAGAATGACTCAGTGTGGATTAAGACAATTGATGAAGATCAGGTCTCCTTTTTTATGAAAGGTCACATATTAAGTTTGTATCAAAAACCAATGTATAAAGATGAGTTTATTGCATACGTACTTCAGAAAAATTAAATGGAAAGTGGTAAGTGAGGAGGGAAACCTTCCCAGTCCTACTCTTTATTCTTGATTACTTCTTCCATTTTCCTTAATATACCAAAAAGACAAAAAAAATTCCTAGTTGTGAAAACCAATTCTTTGGCACAATTAAGCATGAATTCTATTTGAAAATTGGATTTCCGACAGGCATAGTTCACATTTTTGCATCATGCTGTCAATTCATTTTTTCAAATTATGGCTCTTCAAAATAATTTTGGTTTATGCTCACGTTATATGATGTGGTATTCATTAGAGCCCTCCTTCTAACAAGTCTTGTCCCATCGACTTCAGCACATTATCTGTAACATCCCACTCTTGCGCACACATGATTGGACTTATTCTTTGAGGACACTTGCATGCAAGTGATCCGGTTCATTATATGATTGAATGTTTTGATTATGGATTATGAGATGTTGTGGATCTGATGATATGTTATTTTGGTATATTTATATCGACATGTGTTATTGACTGGTTTTTCCTGAGTGTGCAGGACTCTGGACTGATTGAGGATGCCAATGGCATCGACGGACCTCCTTGGACTCTGGATTGAGTCAAGGAGTGGACTCTTATGGTTTGAGTGTTTTTTATATTGCATATGTGACATATGACCAATATATTATGATGTTGATTTTTTATCGCTGACATGTTTTTGTTGATGGATGCAGGCTGGCGATAGCCTTCTAACCAGAGTCACATTTGGATTAAAGTGGTCACACATGACAACCATATATATTGAGGGAGAGGTGTGTCAGCATCCCTGCCACAACCTACTAGCACTCTCGTTGTGGCTCGAACTGTAGTTTAACGGTTACCTATTTCAAGAGATCCACGATGTTGTGAGGGTAGACTGTGACAGTCGCTCATGATGTTTCTAAGGGGCGCGCAATAAGGCAGGCTCCTTATTCCTTAGAGGCCCTCAGTCTCCCACAAGGTCACCTAATGGAGTATTGACTCCAGGGGTTTGAAATCTACCAAAATCAGTCAAAAGCAGAGTGGCACCCTTGGAGAACGTAGTGCGTCTTGAAGGGCACATCGCGTAAATGAAACATGAATACAAGTGAGTGGCACCCTTGGAGCCCGTAGTGCATCTTGAAGGGCACGTCATGATTTTAACAATGGTGAGTTAATGAACCTAGTCCATAGAAAACTATGTCTCCTTAGGACTTGATCAACATTAAAATGAATTATTGCATGAGTAAAGATTAATAATTATAAATTTTCCCTTAAATTTTTTTGTGTTGAGACAAAAGAATTTAAATCCTAGGTCTAAATAGGTCTTGAAAATTAAAATTTAAAAAACATAGTTACCGACTTAACGAGAACTGTGACCTCAAAACAAGAACTATATCCCTTAAAACCCATATTTTTGTGTAAAAAAGATGAAAATCAACCCCCAAATCAAAAAGTGGTGCTACCGATAGCACTATTTTTTAAACGGGGTCAAAATTACAACATTTTTTGAACATGACCTTCGAAACTCAGACAATAACTCAGAAAAACTTTAAAATCAACACCTAAATCAAAAAGTGATGATACGTAAAACAAAATATTTTTTCCTAAACGTGAAAATCATAGTTATTTACGACCTAATTGAAATTGTGATATTGACAACAAAACCCTACATAAATAAACAACCCAAAATTGGACTCCAAATGATCCCTTGAAAATTTATTTACAATTTTTTTTTTAATTTACATTAAAAAATAAATAAATAGAAAGAAAGAACAAAATCTTCGCAAATAATTATTTTTTTTAAATGACCAAAAAAATACATTTAAAAAAATATATTCTAAATTCAATTTAAAAAAAAAAAAAGATTAAAAAACAAGGTGAAAAAGAAAAATAACTAAAAAGAAACAAACAAACAAAAAAAAAATCCTCCAAAAACAATAATTTAAAAAACAAATTATGATGATGATGAAGATTAACATCCACTAAGACCGAATCGGTCTATCATACCTTAAGAGGGTAAGTGATTACTTTTGATTCTTTAGAATTTTGTTTTTGTGCTCGAAAAGCATTAAGAGAATCTTTCCAAGATCACCATACTTTTGTTGAGTTAAGAGGTTAGGAAGGTTGGTAGTGTGATAAATATTTTGAAAATGAGTTCTAATATGGGTATAGGTTGGACAATCTAAGAGAAAGTGATTTTCATCTTCAACCTTCTTAGTGTCACAAAGGTGACACACTCTTTCATCCCATGGCATTTTAGGAATTGACCAACACCCAGTTTCACTATGGAGCTCGTGAGAATTTGTTCTTATCTTAGAAATGCTTATTTTTTTCTTTACACTTGGAAAAACAGATAGATGATTTTGATATTCTATATTAGGGTTGATTGCATCTTTATAATACCTTAATTTTGTTTTTTCCTCTAACTCTTTATCACACCACATTTTTTCCTTAAATTTTGATTTGACGTTTTTTTTAGTAGTATCCTTATTTTGCAAAATGGTTTCTTCCATGATTCCCCAATAGTTTAGCCAAGACCGGGTGTCTTTATGCCATCGTCGCTTGATTCGATGGTGGTTATGACTTGATTTTGAAGCAATTTTAGGTAGCCTCTTGTCTTCCATGTTGTTTAACTTGTTCTTATACATTAGGTATCTAGTCATAGCCATGCTCTCAATGGGGGAGAGGCTTGTTTCTAAGAGGAGGATGGGATAGGGCGTATTTCCTTTAATTTTGATATTATAGGTTATAAAATTCTTTTCTATTTGCTCTATCTTTCTCTGGGATTCACGAGAGATACTACAGCCCCAGACTTCACATCCATAAAGAATAACAGGTGTAACAAGAGTCTCAAAGAGAAGTTTCTTCTTATCCCAACTCCAAAGATTAGTTGATTTACAATTGTTTTCAAGCCCATAATAAGCTTGCCATCCCCGAATAATCCTTTTCTCAATGCTATAATTCCAATTGAACTTGTGGTGAATATCAATTCCAAGATATTTGTATGAAGTCACTTTCTCCAAGTTGTTGTTGTCATATACAAAGGTGTCATAAGGGATCTTCTTAAATTTAATAATCATGACCTTAGTCTTATCAGTATTAACAGTCATACCCATATTGGAGCAAAACTCCTTGAAGATTCTTAGTTGGTTTTCAAGATCATGGGGACTACTTTCCATAAGAACGATATCATCGGCATAAAGAAGAAGATTGATGACTATACCAGTGAGAGTAGGGCCGACACAACCTGTTTTTTCCAAGCATTCTTCTAACTTATCAATGTATATGCCAAAAAGGGTAGGGGACAAGTGACCAGGGATGATTTTAGGGGCTAAATTTCGCTCATGCGCTAATTTTCCATGGTTTTTCCAAAAACGAGATTCTCTATTTTAAAAACGATTCGCCCAAATACTATAGGATAAAATTATTTTACCTTAAAAATCGTCAAAAGTTTATAAAAACTATATAAAATCCTTAGAAATTTGAATATTTTTACAAAAATGTCGCCAATCATCTATAGTTGACATATGAAGGACTAGTAAGATTCGCCAAGGTTTTTACATTTAAAAATAAATTTCCATCCTTAAAATCATCCCTACAAGTGACAACCTTGTTTGACTCTGATATTGTAGTTAGTCTCTTTTGACAAGCCCTCAATGTTTTTAAACTTAGCAATAACGTTCTCATACATCCTTATTGTAGCAACCCTCAAATTGAGAGGCACTTTTATCTCTTCCAACCTATTCCAAAGGTTTTTCCTAGGAACCATGTCAAAATCTTTTGTAAAGTCAACAAAACAACAGAAAAGATTGTTTTTAGTATTACAAAACTCCTGTGCAATGATCCTAAAGGTAACAATATGGTCCACGGTTGAATGATATCTCCTAAAACCGGCCTGGACTTTATCTCTTTTACCGTGACTTTCTAGCCTAATGCTAATCTTCTTTTCCAAAATAATTCCATAAAGCTTGGCTAAAATCGAGCTAATCATAATGGTCCTATAATTAGAGGGAATGTCTCTATCCCCATTTTTAAAAATAGGAACAATGAGGATTTGCGTCCAAGGTTTAGAGAAGTCTTGCTTGATTGCTAAATTGAAGATCTTGTGTATGTGAGGGATAAGGATTTTCCCTCCGATTTTAAAAATTTCAGCTTGGTAGCCTTCAATGTCTTTAGATTTCCCATTTGCGAGGCGCTTAACCCTAAACTCTATGTCATCTAAAGAAAAAACTTCTTCCTTTGTAGGGACAATAGAAATGATGTCCATGGAATTAGGGAACTCGTAAAGGCTTTTAAGGTAGGAATTCCAGTCTGTTAAGGGAATCCTATTATTTTCTTTAGCATTGTGTTTTAGAATTTGGCTCTAGAACTTCTTAGGATCCAACTTGTATAGTTGTGAAAGTTTCTCTTGCCTTTTATTGATATAGTATATTTTTTTCCTTTTAATTAGGGATTTGTACTTATTGATCTTATCGAGTTTTAAGGGCTCATTAGAAGCATCCCTAATGGATTTCCTAGCAATTTTACATTCTTTATCATACCAAGGGTTGGTTGTTTTTATTATTCTTTTTATAGGACACCTCGAAAGAGAACTTGTTAATAGAAGTGGAAAGGGTAGTTGTAAAATTATGATAGAGTTCTTCAATGTTGTCCTTATAAGTTAGGAGGTTTAATTTACTATTTAAATCCTTTAAGAAAATGTCAACTTTATTTTTTTCAAAGTGCAAATTCCTTTGATTATCGGAATTCTCTTCAATGGTGCTCCTATGCATGGAAAATTTTAGAGTTAGGGTTAAAGGTTTATGATCAGAGTGAGGCTCATGGTCATTTAAAAGGTCAAAATTTGCTATTTGGTTGGAAACGGGGATATCAGATATCACATAATCTACAACACTACTACCTAGCCCATGAATACATGTCATTTGGTTGGAGTTTGGACACTTCATTACTCCATTTCAAATTATTAGGTCTTGAGAGCTGCAAAGCTTAACCAACTCAGTACCAAACAAATTCTCAATTAGGTCTTCAGAACTTCTTTTGTAGCTATTAGATAAAACAAGGTCCTCATCTAGCCATAAAGGATTATGGTTGGAATCATCACTTAAAAGAGTAGCTTGTTTAGTTGCAGTCCTAGCATTAAAGTCTCCTAGCAAGAGGATATTACCTTCATTTTTCAAATTATAAATATCTTGTTCTAAATTATTATAGGGAAATTTTTTATCTACATTATTTTTCTTATAAAAAGTAGAATTAATAGGTGCAAAATAACAAA
>ML800658.1:605219-627875 GCA_009831015.1 Picea engelmannii
AAAACAAAAAATAAAATAAAATACATTTTGCAATTGAAATAACATAAAATTTTAATTAAAATTAAAACCAAAAAAAATAAATTACAAACCTACATATTATTGGGGTGTCATGGGGGGCGATGCCTGACATCACCCCAACCCCCACGGGGTAAACCTTGGTCCCACGGGGCCAAGGCATAGCTTGTAGGGGTTGGGGTGATGTCAGGCATCACCCCAGCCCCCAGGGGCTAAGCATTGGTCCCACAAGGCCAAGGCTTAGCCCGTGGGGGTTGGGGTTATGCTAGTCATCGCCCCATCCCCCAGGGGCTAAGCCTTAGCCCCATGGGACCAAGGTTTATCCCCTGGGGGCTGGGGTCATGATCGACATCAACCCAGCCCCCACGGGCTAAGTCATGGCCCCGTGGGACCAGGGCTTAGCCCCTGGGGGTAGGGGTGATGCCCGACATCAACCCCCATGGCCTCTCATCACCGGTGCATATGTTTTTTTTAATTTGTTTGTTTTTTCAAAAACTTTTACATATTTTTAAGTTTTTTAATAAAACAATTTAATTTTTTTTTAATTTCATGTTTTTTTAAGTTTTTTTTTTTTTTAGTAGTTTAAGTGTGTTAATTTGTTTTTTTTTAATATATATTTTTAATTGTTCTTTGTGTTTTTTAAACTTTTCTAAAGTTTTTAGACCATAAATTTGGTTTTTTACCTTTTTTTTTTGTTTTTTTCTAGTTTTAGCTTAGTTTATATATTTTTTTTGTTTTTGTTTTTTCCTTTTTAGTTTTTTAATTTTCTCTTTAATCTTTTTTGTTATCTAAATTTGTTTTTTTATTTTTTAATTTCAGTTCTTTTATTTTTCTTACTCTTTTTTAGTTTTTAATTTATTAAAAAAAAATGAATTATGTTTTTTTGTTAAATATTAAAAAAAAATGTTATTTAACTACAATTTTTTTCCATGTATTGAACTGAAGGCAAACAATGTGTTAAGAATGGTGTTTTCCACTATATTTTAAAAGTATGGAACAATAAATTAATTAAGGAGACACAATTATATGAAAAATCGTAACTTCAAAAAAGTAAATGGTAAAAAATCTTTTTAAGATTGAAAGAAGCATGGAAAAATGACTAAAAACACCTTTGAATAAAAAGATAAAAAGAATTGAAAAAAATGAAATGAAAAATAAGTATTTAAAAAAAATGTGGAAACATTGTGGATCGAAATATTTAAAATATCGAAAAACCACCTAAAAAGGGAGAGGGGGTGCTACTGGTAGCACCATTTTTAAAAACGGGGTAAAAAATTGGACCCCCCCCCCCAAAAAAGGAACTCTATAGAGTTCTCGTTAAGTTGGTAACTATGTTAAAAAGGAAAAAAAATTGAAGGATTAAATTATTTAAAAGATTTATTGTTGGCTAAGTACAAAACCTGCTAATTTAGAACTTAGACCAAAAAGGGGGAAACTTTAACACAAAAGAAATGTGTAACATAGTAGGGAATCTAGTATAGAGAACTTTCTAATTTCGAACTCAACTAAGCTTTAAGAAAGGCATCAGACATTAAAAGGAATGTAAGGGAATAACGAGACATCGAGGAAGGTTTTTAGGTTGGTAAGGGAAATAGACAAATTAAATTATTTAATTAATTAAATTTCTGGTGCAACTAAGGGATTGGGTGACATATGTATGAGGGAGAATTTTCCTAATAATAAATTTAATAAAAAGAATTTGGTGTGCTTTTGGAAAAAATTCACTAAGAAAACTCTATAAAATAAATGGCGGAGGAGGTGAATGGATCACATCTGGTATGAGTAAGGTTATGCTGTCGGATTTTACTCTTGACTGATTTTTCTTGTGGGAGTTGGGACACCCAGCTCGGATAACGAGTGGTAGCTCGAACTTGCGAGGAAAGTTGGGAGCTACCCTTCTCGGGTTTGTGTGCGTGGACCCTTTGCGCCTCGGGTGGCTCGGGGGGAAGAAGAGTACCCCTAGCATTGGCTTGGAGGTACTGGTGAGGTCTCAGCAGTTAGCAGGTAGAAGCTGGGCGAAGCGCAAGCCTGGGACAACCACTTCGGATTCGTCTTCATCGGTCACGTACTCTGGGTAAAACTGTTAATTGAATTAAGATTGAAATTATACTTGTATGGTATTTAGTACAACATTTGCTAGTTTTTGTCTATGTTGCTAAAGAATTGCCAAAAGAGTTTTCATTCATCGATATTTTATTATATGAACTGTATCATGCTTGTCCATAATAGTTTTTAAATTACTTATATATTTTTCTGAAGCGCATCAAGACTGTCCATATTAGTTTTAATTACCTTCATTCTTATTTCATGTAGCACAACAATAATTGTACATATTAATTTATTGCATTTAAGTTTTATTTTATCTGAAGCGCCTCTTTTATCTGAAGCTCCTCAAGACTCTCCATATTAGTTTTAATTACCTGCATTCTCATTTCCTTTAGCGCAACAACATTTGTACATGTTAGTTTATTGCATGTAATATTGATTTTATCGTAAGCGCATCCAGACTATCCTCATCAGTTTTAACTAAATGTGTTTTTCCCTGTAGCGCATATGGAGTTGTTTGGAGTGGATCCTTACCCTCGATTCACTCTTACCATTTGATCCAGTAATTATTTTCGGATGAGACTCAATGGCCGCTTAATTTCATCTATTGTTCGTTGTATTATTTTAACATGGATGTTTCCTTACCAATCCTATTGTTGAACCTTAGAAAATAATAAGTTTGATATTTTCAGTTAAAACGTAACTCATATGGAATTATGTTTAAGATAACTTTTACATTTAAGTTACTCTCAATTTAAAAGAAATTATCCTATAAGCATGTTTTCCTTTCGGCAGTTAATGTTCTTCCACCTAATGGTTGTATGTTGATTAGAGTTTGAGGAAACCTTTATTAAAGTCAACCAAAAAACAAGGATTATCTTTTTATTATCTAGACCTTCCTATCATTTAAACCTAAGAGTATTTAAGTGGTTCATCATTGAAAGATAGTTCTGAAAACCAACTTTGCCTTAACTCTCTATCCATATGTTTATAACCATAAGCTGATTTTATTTTCAATAGAAATTCCTTAAACTTGGCTAATTTATGCCTAACGATGATGGTGTTGTAAATTGAACCGTTGGTTTGATCATCACTCTTAGAATAGCCACAATGAGACTTTTGGTGCAAGGATTATGGGTACCATGTTGAATGTCAATTCAATGTCCTCCAATAAAATTTAAAACATCTTATATGTACTAAGTTTTGAAGGTTCCCCGAATTATTAAGTGTTCATGAAAAATTTAGATATAATGAAACTTAAGATATAATGAAACATAGAGAATGTTTGTTATTGTTGGTCTCCAAAGGAATTTAGGTTCTAGTGTCTAAAGAAGGAACCCAATTTCTTGCTTTTTATTTACAAGTGATTTTTTTAATTTTCTTATAACTTTGACTTCTGGATCGCAAACGACTGCGCGCAACATGTCACAATGTATTACTAAATATTTTTGAGGTACATGGTTGACTTGCATTAGAATATGTCGTAATGAATGATTGTGTAGTTGTTAATCTTCTTGCGCGAATGGAATTAAGGTGATGGATGATTGCTTTATGATTGGGCAATGCTTAGATTGACGCCTAATTGTTTATGACTTTAATTACCCACGTGCGTTGAAAAAACGATGATGCCTCATTAGATTAGGAATAAAATGTACTTGCGCATCTTAATTTCAATTGTCATGTGTTTTTTAAAGTTTTTTACTCTCGCGAGAAACATTTAGTAATGTGGATATATGTTGGATGAATGAGGATTTCCTTGCGAAATGAAAACATAATGTAAGAAATGATTGTTAAGATAGTAAACTCTTGTGCAAATTAAGGCTTAATGTAATAAACAACTGAGATAGATAACAACTCTTGCACCATGTTAATTATGAGTTAGGATTAATGAATGGTTGTTGATCATTTATTCATGCGCCATGAAGAATATTCTAACGAATGATTGTTGATATCACATTTCTCTCTCTCCATGGAAGTTTATGTTACATGTGTCAGTTGTTAGATGTTGGTTGCGCCCGGATGATCTTGATGTTGTTATTTAGCTTAGTCGGTTTGGACTTGTTGTGTCAAGTGGGATGTAGACACCTCCTTGTTTCTCAGAATAGTCATCGGCCTTGAGACCTTAAATGGTCAAAATCGATGGGAAATTGGGCTTAAGTGTTGCTTATGTGTCCTAGAGGTCCTAACCATTGCAGGATAGGACAGACGGGTAGTCATTTATATTCTTTGTCTGAATAAATGCTAGCAAGTTGTGTCAAGCTGCTTGAGGTGCTAATATGCTATGATTTTTATATTTATGTGTTGCGTGAAAATTTATTCATTGTGATTTCATCGAGTTGTGTCACTATGACTTATTGTTGATGTTACTATCCTCTTGTTTCTAAAAAATAATAATAGAAAATTTTACTTGTTGTACGTCGATTTGTGTCGTATCGGTCGGGGTCATTACATATGGTATCAAAGCCTGGTTCGACCCGTGACTTGGGATAATTACAACTTCCATTGATTAGACACTTGATTATAAAATGTAGCTAATTAAATTGATTTGTGTGCATGCAGGTAATCATGGTTAGAGGACGTCGTGGAGGTAGATGATAGGGTGCTAGGGGAGGAGGATCGATGCCTCCAGTAGCATCCATGCCCGAGGGGTCTAACCCCCAAGGAGAAGAATAGGTTGTCGGATGGGAACAAATAGTTGTGGGAGATGTGGTTGGGTTGATGAGGTCTTTCCAAAGGATGTTAGAGGCCCTGATCAACTGTTTGGATAGATATGATGCTATGGCATCGACACCTCCTGAGGGTCCATCATGCGCCCCATCCAATACTAGTAGCATTCACCGAGAACCTAAGAAGGTCAAGTTTCTCGAGTTATTTGGTGCCATGGATGACACAGTCACCGAGGCATGGTTGGAGAATATGAATATGTTCTTTTCACTTTGTGACTATACCTCCAACATGAAGGTCCGCATGGTGGTATTCCAGTTGAAGGGAAGTGCTCTTATGTGGTGGAAGATGCTCCTGCCCCAACTGAACATGGTTTTCGAAGACGTACCATGGAAACTATTCAAGGAGCGGTTCCGGGAGAGGTATCTGTCTGATGAATTCATTGAGCATCAACACAATGAGTTCAACGCCTTGCGACAGTGAGGCTATATGGTGCACCAGTACAAGGCATGCTTCATGGAGCTACTTCGGTATGATCCACACTTGAATATCGATAAGCTTAAGGTCAAAAAGTTCATGTTTGGCCTTGATATCAGCATTCGTATGAAAGTGAGGATTTTGATGCCTTAAACATTGCACGATGATGTCCATAAGGCCCTCATAGCTGAGGAGGAGCTCATCAATGGGGGTCAAAGCAGGGCTCTGGTGAGACCAATGGGACAGATGACATCTGGAGTGTAGTAGCATTAGACATTGACTAGACATCCACTAGGGTATCGAGGCACTCCGAGAGGATCCACATTCACTACACCACAGTGAAAGATGCCTCAGCAGCGGACTCCCTAAAGAGGACCACAGCATCAACAGCAACGTCGACCGCAACAGCAATAGTTCAGGCCTATTCAGTAGAACAGACCAGGGTTTCATGCTAGTGGGTCGTCATCTTCAACTTAGGGACCAAGAATACTGGACCAAAGACCGGGTGTTGGACATGTGGAGAGCCACATTACCAGCATGACTGCCCAATTGAGAGGACTAGAGCATCTAGATCAGTCGTACCCACTACCGTAGGAGATTTAGGCAAGGCCCATCGAATTCATGCAGTGGTGAATAACCGCCATGCCGAGCACCATTCTCTATGCTCGAGACGTCAAGCACTATAGCTGACCAAAAACTTATTATTTTGATAGATCCATGTGCTAACGAGAGATTTATTTCTAGTGATTTATTTCTAGTGCAGCACTAAAAATAATTAAGGTAAAGACAGTCGAACAAGATGAGTTTAGCTTTGTATAAATGGCTTCAAGATCCAAACAAAAGGTTGGAGGAAAGGTTACAGGTTGTTGCCTTAACTTGGGAGATTTTTTCAGGAAGGAAAAAATGCTTGTCATGATCTTAGGATCCTATGACGTTGTGATCAGTATGGACTGGTTGGAACCACATGACATGATACTCAACTGTAAGATGAAAAAATTGAGTTTGTTCGATGATGAGGGACAAAGACACATGATTGTAGGTACGAACCAGGGAGTTTACCTAAGGTTCATCTCTTCCCTACAACTACGAAAGAGCATGCGCAAGGGATGAAAGTTATATGTGATCCTTGTGTTAAACGAAAAGGGCATGGCGGAAGGACTAGAAAACCTTCCGATGGTATGAGAGTTTGCGGACATATTCCCAGAGGAGTTACCAGGGTTGTCACCTGAGAGGGAATTGGAATTTACCATCGACCTAAAACCGGGAATTGAACCAATAGAAAGAACGCCTTATCAGATGTTGACCGCTGAGTTACAAGAGCTGAAAATGCAACTAAAGGAGTTGTTGGACCTAGGACTTATACGTCCAATTGTGTCACTGTGGGGTGCACCTATTATTTTCATACAAAAGAAGGATGGGTTGTGGAGACTTTGCATTGACTACCATCAATTGAACAAGGCAATGATCAAGAACCAGTATCTGTTGCCAAGGATAGATGATCTCTTTGATTAGATGAAAGGCGCGATGGTGTTCTTGAATATCGACCTGAGATCAGGGTATCACCAATTACGGATCAAGGAGGAAGACATTCCTAAGACCACATTTAAGATGAGGTTTGGACATTATGAGTTTACTGTTTTATCATTTGAACTGACAAACACCCCTAGGGTATTCATGAGCTTGATGAATGGGTTGTTCTACGAATACTTGGACAAGTTTGTTCAAGTATTCATTGGCGATATTTTGATATATTCTCGGACGATGGAAGAACATGACGAACACTTGTGTTTGGTACGACAGTGTCTATGAGAGAAAAAATTGTTTGGGAAACTGTCAAAATGATTGTTTTATCAATCGAATATTCATTATTTAAGGCATGTCATCTCTGGTGAAGGTATCATTGTGGATACAGCAAAGGTTGAGGCTATTATGGAATGGCCTACGCCAATGAATGTCCCATAAGTGCATAGATTCATGGGTTTAGCGGAGTACTATCAATGGTTCGTCGAGGGTTTTTCGAAGATAGCAAATCTGATTACAGAATTGCAGAAGAAGAACAAGAAGTTTGTTTGTACCAAGAAACGTGTAGACGCATTTTGAAGGCTCAAGGAGTTGTTGACGATAATGTCGATACTAAAATTCCCTGATATGGATGAGGACTTCTTGGTATGCATTGATGCATCCAAGGAAGGCTTAGGCAGATTCTTGATGCAAGACGGTTGAGTGATCGCTTACATATCGAGAAAGTTAAGAAGGCATGAGGAGAAATATGTGATGCATGACTTGGAGTTGTTAGCCATTGTGTATGCCTTGAGGGTGTGGAGACACTACCTTATTGGATGAAAATTCAAATTAAAAATGGACCACTATGGTTTACAACACATTTTTATGCAAAGCGACTTCAACACGCGACAAAGGAATTGGTCAGAATTTCTTAGCGAGTACGATTTCGAGATGACCTACATAAAAGGAATAGTGAAAAAAGTGGCTGATGTGTTGAGTTAGAGACCACACATATTTTCAGTGATGCCTCTTCAGACGAATATACATGAAAATGTTCTAACTTTACAACAGAACGATGACTGGTATAAAGAGGTTAAGGAATTTATCGGACAAAACACCATGATGGTACCAAAATTTGAGGGATTTACAATGGAGAACGACGAATTATTGAGATATGATAATTGGATTTACGTACTGTCCAATGACGAGTTGAGGAGTTTTATCTTAAATGAAGCTCATAGAGTAGTGTACATGGCTCATCCAGGAGTCACGAAGATGAGGGAAAACTTTAAACCCTTATTCTTGTGGAAAGGAATGAAGGTAGACATAGTCAACTGCGTGGAAATATGTCTAGAATGTTAGCAAGTGAAGGTTGAACATACACATGTGACAGGATTACTATAGCCACATGCTATTCTGGAATCGAAATGGGAGGTCATCTTGATGGATTTCATTGTTGGGTTGTCACTGACAGCAAGGAGGCACGACTCGATGTTTTTGGTAGTTGACACTCTGACGAAGAGTGCTCATTTTATCCCTATGCATATGACGTATCAGGAACCTGAGATAGCTAGAGATTTCATCAGTGATATCTTCAGGCTGCATGGTGTGCCTAAGAGGATCATATATGATTGAGGATCTGTGTTTACAGGACGATTTTGGACTAGTTTCCAAGAGGCCTTAGGAACCCAACTTAACTTCAGTACCGCATATACCCAAAGACAGATGGGAAAATCGAATGAACAAACCAAATCTTGGAGGATATGTTGCATATGTACATGATGGACCAACAAAAACATTGGGAAGAGTTATTTCCACTAGTAGAGTTTGTGTACAACAACAGTTACCAAAGCACCATTAAGATAGCACCATTTGAGTTTCTTTACAGGCGACTGTGTCAGATGCCTTTGACTTGGGATCGAATTGAGGATAGGGTCCTGGTAGGACTAGAATAGATCCAAGAAATGGAAGAGCAAATTCAAACAACAAGACAAAGGATCAAGGAAGTGCAGGATCGACAAAAGTATTATGCCAATGTGCATCATGTCGACCGTAGTTATGATGTTGGCGATCGAGTCTTCTTACAGGTGAAACCACATAAGAGTTTGATCAAGTTTGGAAAGGGTGATAAACTCTCTCCTAGTTTTGTGGGACCTTTCGAGGTTGTGTAAAGGAAGGGGCCCATGGCCTATCAGCTAGCCTTTCCTAATTCTTTGAGGCGTATGCACGATGTTTTTTACTTATCTGTTTTGAGACATTATGTTAGTGATCCTACACATGTGATTGACATGAGTTCCATGCAGGTATCAGACGAGGGTGCACTCATGGTGCATCCAATCTGCATTATGTACCATCGCATTCAACAGCTACAACATCAAACAATCAATTAGGTCAAGGTCTAGTAGGAAAACTATAGTCTACACTCGGCGACCTAGGAGGACGCATATGATATGTGTCAGCAGTTTCCATTTTTGTTTGATGGCTAGACATATAGATATTGTGATATACTTTATTTAGGCACTTATATATTGTCAAACTTTGGGATGAAGTTTAAAACTAGAGGGGGTGTATGTAAAATCTCTCTCTTGCGCACAACTGATTGGACTTTTTCTTTGAGGAAACTTGTGTGCAACTGATCTGGTTCATTATATGATTGACTTTTTTGACTATGGATTATGAGATTTTGTGGATCTAATGATATGTTATTTTGTTATATTTATATCAACAAGTGATATTGACTGGTTTTTCTTGAGTGTACAGGACACTGGATCGATTGAGGATTTCGATGGCATCGATGGACCTCCTTGGAATCTGGATCGAGTCAGGGAGTGTACTATTATGGTTTGAGTGTTTTTTATATTGCATATGTGACATATGGCTGGTATATTATGATGTTGAATTTTTATCCCTGACATGTTTTCTTTGATGGATGAACGCTGACGATATCTTGCTAACCAGACTCACATTTGGAGTAAAGGGGTCATGCAAGACAATCAGAGATATTGAGGGAGAGGTGTGGCAGCATCCCAGCCACAACCTACTAGCACTCTCGTTGTGGCTCAAACTGTAGGTTAACGATTACCTAGTTCGACAGATCCACGATGTCATGAGGGAAGACTATGACAGTCACTCATGATGATTCTAAAGGGTGCGCAATAAGGCAGGGTCATTATTCCTTAGAGGCCTTTAGTCTCCCACATGGTCACCTGACAGAGTATTGACTCCAGGGGCTTGATGTCTACCAAAATCAGTCAAAATGTGAGTGGCACCCTTGGAGCACGTAGTGCGCCTTAAAGGGCACGTTGCATAAATGAAACATGAATACAGGCGAATGGCACCCTTGGAGCACGTAGTGCGTCTTGAAGGGCACATTACGATTTTAACACTTGTGAGTTAATGAACATAGTCCCTAGAAAACTATGTCTCCTTAGGATCTAATCAACCTTAAAATGAATGATTGCATGAGTAAAGATTAATAATTATAAATTTCCCCTTAAAAACAATTTCTGCTGAGACTAAAGAATTTAAAGCCTAGGTTTAAATAGGTCTTGAAAATTAAAATTTAAAAAGGAAAAAAAAATTAAGGATTAAATTATGTAAAAGTCTAATTGTTGGATAAGTACAAAACCTGCTAATTTAAAACTTAGACCAACAAGGGGGAAACTTTAACACAAAAGGAATGTGGAACATAGTAGGGAATCTAGTCTAGAGAACTTTCTAATTTCTAGAGAACTTTCTAATTTCAAACTCAACTAAGATTTAAGAAAGGCATTAGTTATTAAAAGGAATGTAAGGGGATAAAGGGACATCCAGGAGCGTTTTTAGGAATGCTTTTAGGTGGGTGAGGGAAATAGAAAAATTAAAATATTTAATTAATTAAATTTTTGGTGCAACTAAGGGATTGGGTGACATGTGTACGCGGGAGAAATTTCCTAATAATAAATTTAATAAAAATAATTTGGTGTGGTTTTGGCAACCGGTCACTAATAAAAATCTATAAACTAAATGGCGGAGGAGGTGAATGGATCACGTCTTATATGCGTAAGGTTATGTTGTCGGATTTTACTCTTGACTATTTTTTCTTGTGGGAGTCAGGACACCCAACTTGGATAATGAGTGGTAGCTCGACCTTGTGAGGCGAGTTGGGAGGTAGACTTATTTGGTTTGTGTGCGTGGCCCCTTTGTGGCTCGGGGGGAAGAAGAGTACCCCTAGTATTGGCGGGGTAGTTAGCAAGAAGTTGTTGGACGAAGCTTAATCGCAGGACAACCACTTCGGATTCGTCATCGTCGATCACTGTACTCTCTGGGTAAAATTATTAATTGCATTAAGATTGAAATTATACTTGTACGGTATTGAGTTCATCATTTTCTAGTTTTTGAAGTTCATCAAGACTTGACATATTAGTTTTGATTACCTACTTTCTTATTTCCTATAGCGCAACAATAATTGTACATATTAGTTTATTGCATGTAAGTTTTATTTTATCTAAAGTGCCTCAAGACTGTCCATATTAGTTTTAATTACCTGCATTCTTATTTCATGCAGTGCAACAATAATTGTACATATTAGTTTATTGCATGTAAGTTTTATTTTATCTGAAGCACCTCAAGACTGTTCATATTAGTTTTAATTACCTGAATTCTCATTTCCTGAAGCACAGCAACATTTGTACATGTTAGTTTATTACTTGTAATTTTTATTTTATCTGAAGCGCATCGAGACTGTCCTCATCAGTTTTAACTACATGTGTTTTTCCCTATAGTGCATACGGAGTTGTCCGGAGTAGTATTTTGTTACTGTATTATTATTCTGTAATGGGTGGTGACTTCGCCCAGAAGATCCTTCACTTTACCGGAGGCGTGTTCCTCCCCTGTCCACTGTGCAGTCGCTTATCTCTGTTTATTTACATTAGACATATGGTGCCTTGGTCAGCGCTTCCTCCTGGAGGGTAAACCTTTGTATCCACCCTTGAAGGTTGTGCATTTTTCCCTCTGCAAATCTGTGTTAAATCGCACGCGAGCTTACAAGGAGCCTAGCATTCTAATTTTTTTCTTTTTCCCAGCTTAAAACCCGTGATACCCAGCTTACCATTTCATCCAGTATTTATTTTCGGATGAGCCTCAATGGATGCTTAATTTGTTGTATTCTTTTGACATGGATGTTGCCTTACCAACCCTATTGTTGAACCTCAGAAAATAATAAGTCTTATATTTTCAGTTAAAACGTAACTCAAATAGAATTATCTTCCAGATAACTTTTACATTTAAGTTACTCTCAATTTAAGAGCAATTTTTATATAAGCATGTTTTTCTTTCGGCCGTTAATGTTCTTCCACCTAATGGTTGTATGTTGAATAGAGTTTGAAAAAACCTTTATTAAAGTCAACCAAGAAACAAGGATTATCTTTTTATTATCTAGACCTTCCTATCATTTAAACCTAAGAGCATTTAAGTGGTTCATCATTGAAATATAGTTCTTAAAACCAACTTTGCCTTAACTCTCTATCCATATGTTTATAACCATAAGATGATTTTATTTTCATTAGAAATTCCTTAAACTTGGATAATTTGTGCCTAACGATGATGGTGTTGTAAATTCAAACATTGGTTTGGTCATCACTCTTAAAATAGCCACAATGAGACTTTTGGTGCAAGGATTATGGGTACCATCGATTCAATGTCCTCCAACAAAATCTAAAGCATCTTATCTGTACTAAGCTTTGAAGGTTCCCCGAATTATTAAGTGTTCATGAAAATTTTAGATATAATGAAACTTAAGATATAGTGAAACATAGAGAATGTTTGTTATTGTTGGTCTCCAAAGGAATTTGGGTTCTAGTCTCTAAAGGAGGAACCCAATTTATTGTTTTTTATTTACAACTGATTTTTTAAATTTTCTTATATCTTTGACTTCTCGACCGCAAATGATTGTGCGCAGCGTGTCGCAATGTATTACTAAATATTTTCGAAGTATATGGTTGAATTGCATTAGAATATGTCATAATGAATGATTGTGTAGTTGTTAATATTATTGCACGAATAGAATTAAGGTGATGGGTGATTGCTTTATGATTGGGCAATGACTAGATTGAATGGATTATGGACTATTGTCGAAGCCTAATTGTTTATGACTTTAATTACCCGGGCACATTGCAAAAATGATGACGCCTGATTAGATTAGGAAGACAATGTACTTGCACGTCTTAATTTCAGTTATCATGTGTTGTTTAAAGTTGTTTAATCTCACGAGCAACATTTAGTAATGTGGATATATGTTGGATGAATGAGGATTTCCTTGCGAAATGAAAACATAATGTAAGAAATTGTTTTTAAGATAGTAAACTCTTGTGCAAATTAAGGCTTAATGTAATAAACAACTGAGATAGATAACAACTCTTGCACCATGTTAATTATGAGTTAGGATTAATGAATGGTTGTTGATCATTTAATTCCTGCACCATGAAGATTATTCTAACGAATGATTGTTGATATCACATTTCTCGCTCACCATGGAAGTTTATGTTACATGTGTCGGTTGTTAGATGTTGGTTGCGCCTGGATGATCTTGATGTTGTTATTTAGCTTAGTCGGCTTGGACTTGTTATGTGAGGTGGGATGTAGACACCTCCTTGTTCCTCAGAATAGTCGCTGGCCTTGAGACCTTAAATGGTCAAAATTGATGGGAAACTAGGCTTCAGCGTTGCTTATGTATCCTGAAGGTCCTAACCATTGCAGGGTAGGACGGGCGGGTAGTCATTTATATTCTTTTTCTGAGTAAATGCTAGTAAGTTGTGTCAGGCTGCTTAAGGTGCTAATATGTTATTCTTTTTATATTTATGTGTTGCGTGAAAATTTATTCATTGTGATTTCGTTGAGTTGTGTCATTATGACTTATTGTTGATATTACTGTCCTCTTGTTTAAAAAATAAAATAAAATAAAATTTTGCCTGTTGTACGTCGATTTGTGTCGTATCGATCGGGGTCGTTAGATATGCTATCAAAGCTTGGTTCGATCCACAACTTAGGCTCATTATGACTTCCATTGATTAGACACTTGATTATAAAATGTAGCTAACTAAATTGATTTGTATTCGTGCAGGTAATCACAGTTAGAGGGCATCACGGAGGCAGACGACGGAGTGCTAGGGGAGGATTCGTGATGCCTCCAGTAGCCTCCACACCCAAGGAGTCTAACCCCCAAGGAGAAGAACAAGTCATCCGACGGGAACATATATATGCGGGATATGTGGTTGGGTTTATTAGATCCTTTCAGAGGATGTTAGAGGCCCTGATCATCCTTTTGTATAGAGATGAGGCTATGGCGTCGACACCTCTTGAGGGTCCACCGTGCACCCCAACCGATACTGGTAGTGTTCACCGAGAACTCGAGAAGGTCAAGTTTCTCGAGTTCTTTGATGACATGGATGGTGTAGCCACCGAGGCATGGTTGGAGAATATGGAAATGTGTTTTTCACTTCCCGACTATACCTCCAACATGAAGGTTCACATGGTGGACTTCCAGTTGAAGGGGAGCAGTCTTCTATGATGGAAGACGCTCCTGCCCCAACTAAACATGGTAGTCCAAGATGTGTCACGAGAACTATTAGAGGAGCGGTTTCAAGAGAGGTATATGTCTAAGGAATTGATTGAGCATCAGCTCAATGAGTTCAATGCCTTGCGACAGGGTGGTCGTACGGTTCCCCAGTATGAGGCTCGTTTCATGGAGCTTCTTCGGTATACTCCACACCTGAACATCGAGAATCTTAAGGTCAACAATTTTGTGTTCGGCCTTAATGTCATTATTCGTGCGAATGTGAGGATTCTGATGCCTCAAACATTACATGATGTTGTCTAGAAGGCCCTCATAGCTGAGGAGGAGCTCATCAGTGGGAGTCAAAGGAGGGCTCTGGTGAGACCGATGGGACAAACAACATCTGGTGCACAGCAGCATCAAACACCAACTAGACATCCACCAGGGTATCGAGGCACTCTGAGAGGATCCACATTCACTACACCATGGTGATCGATGCCTCAGTTGTAGACTCCCTACAGAGGACCACAACATTAGCATCAACGTTGACTGCAATAATAGTAGTTCAGGCTTGTTCAACAGAACAGACCAGGGTTTTAGGCTAGTGGGATGTCAGCTTCCACTTCGGGGACCAAGAGTACTGGATCGAAGACCAGGTGTTGGACATGTGGATAGTCACATTACCAACGTGACTGCCTAGTTGAGAGGACCAAAGAATATGGATCATCCAGACCCACTACCATAGAAGATTTGGGAAAGGCCCATCGGATTCATGCAGCGGTGAATAACTGCCATGCCAAGCACCATTATACTGCGCTAGAGACGTCAGGTACCATCAATGATTAGACCCTTAGTATTTTGATAGATCTAGGTGCTACCAAGATCTTTATTTCTGATGCAGTGCTAAAACGAATTAAGGTAAAGGAAGTCGAACAAGATGAGTTTAGCTTCGTAGAAATGGCTTCGGGAGCCAAACAAAAGGTTGGAGGAAAGGTTACGGGTTGTTGCCTTAACCTAGGATATTTTGGCAGGAAGGCCAAATTGTTCATCATAATCTTAGGATCCTATGATGTCGTGATCAGTATGGACTGGTTTGAATCACATGAGGCGATATTCAACTGTAATATGAAATGATTGAGTTTGTTCGATGATGAGGGACAAAGATGTGTGATTGTAGGTATGAACCAGGGAGTTTCCCTAAGGTTCATCTCTTCCCTAAAACTACGGAAGAGCATGAGCAAGGGATGCAAGCTATATGAAATCCTTGCATTAAATGAAAATGGCATGGCAAAAGGACTAGAAAACATTCTGGTGGTATGAGAGTCTGTGGACGTATTCCCAGATGAGTTACCAGGGTTTTCATCTGAGAGGGAATTGTAATTTACCATCTACCTAAAACTGAGAACCGAACCGATAGAAAGAATGCCTTATAAGATGTCAACCCCTGAGTTACAAGAGTTAAAAATGCAACTGAAGGATTTGTTGGACCTAGGACTTATACTTCCAATTGTGTCATTGTGGGGTGCGCCTATTATTTTCATACAGAATAAGGATGGATCGTGGAGACTCTGCATTAACTACCGTCAATTGAAAATGAAACGATCAAGAACCAATATCAATCGCCAATGATAGTTGATTAGTTTGATAAGATGAAAGGCGCAACGATGTTCTCGAAGATCGACTTGAGATCAGGGTATCACCAGTTATGGATCAAGGAGGAAGACATTCCTTCGACTGTGTTTAAGATGAGGTTTTTACATTATGAGTTTTATTGTTTTATTCATGAGCTTGATGACTCGGGTGTTCAACGAATACTTGGACAAGTTTGTTCAAGTATTCATTAATGATATTTTGATATATTCTTAGATGATGGAAGAACATAACGAACACTTGTGTTTGGTACTACAGTGTCTACGAGAGAACAAATTGTTTGGGAAACTATCGAAATGCTCGTTTTATCAATCGAAGATTCATTATTTTGCAAATGTCATCTCCAACGAAGGTATCATTGTGGATCCAACAAAGGTCGTTGATTCATGGGTTTAGAAAGGTAATATAGATGGTTCATCGAGGGTTTTTCGAAGATAGAAAATTTGATTATGGAATTGCAGAAGAAGAACAAGAAGTTTGTTTGGACCGAGAAATTTGTAGGAGCATTTCGAAGGCTCAAGGAGCTGTTGATGACAGTGTCGATACTAAAAGTCCCTGATATGTATGAGGGATTTTTGGTATGCACTGACGCATCCAAGGAAGGCTTAGGAGGATTCTTGATGCAAGATGGTCAAGTGATCGCTTACATATAGATAAAGTTAAGCAGGCATGAGGAGAACCTTGCAACGCAGGACTTGGAGTTGTTAGCCATTATGTATGCCCTGAGAGTGTGGAGACACTACCTTATTGGATGAAAATTCAAACTAAAAATGGACCACTGTGGTTTATATTACATTTTTACGCAAAGCGACTTGAACGTGTGACAAAGGCATTTTTTGGAATTACTTAGAGAGTACAATTTATATATTACCTACATAAAAGGAACGGTGAAAAGAGTGGTTGATGCGTTGAGTCGGAGACCACGCATATTTTCAGTGATGCCTCTTCCGATGAATCTACGTGAAAAGATTCTAACTTTACAGCCTGACGATGACTGGTATAAAGAGGTTAAGTAATTTACCGAACAAAACACCATGATGGTACCAAAATTTGAGGTATTTACAATGGAAAATGACGGATTGATGAGATATAATAATCGGATTTACGTACCTCCAAATGACGAGTTGAGGAGTTTGATCTTAAACAAAGCTCATAGAGTAGTGTACATGGCTCATCCAGGAGTCACAAAGATGGGGGCAGACCTTAAACTTGTATTCTTATGGAAAGGAATGAAGGCAAATAGAGTCAACTACGTGGAAATATGTCTATAATTTAAGCAAGTGAATTCCTAACATAGACATCCGGTAGGATTACTACAGCCAAACGCTATTTCGGAATCAAAATGGGAGGTCATCTCAATGGATTTAATTTTTGGATTGTCACTGACAACAAGGAGGCATGACTCGATTTTTGTGGTAGTTGACAATCTAACGAAGAGTGCTCATTTTATCCCTATGCATACGACGTATTAGGCACCTGACATAGCTATAGTTTTCATCAGTGATATTGTGAGGCTACATGGCATGCTTAAGAGGATCATATACGATCGAGGATCGGTGTTTACAAGACGATTTTGGGCTAGCTTCCAAGAGGCCTTGGGAAACCAACTTAACTTTAGTATCGCATATCACCCAGAGATAGACGAACAGACCGAATGAACAAACCAAATATTGGAGGATATGTTGCGTATGTACATGATGGACCAACAGAAATGTTGGGAAGAGTTCTTGACACTAGTAGAGTTTTCATACAACAAAAGTTACCAAAGCACCAATAAGATGGCACTATTGAGTTGGAATCATCTTGAGGATAGGGTCTTGGTAGGAACAAAAGCAATCCAAGAAATGGAAGAGAAAATTAAAACAATAAGACAAATGATCAAGGAAGAACATGATCGATAATAGAGTTATGTCGATGTGCATCATGTCGATCGTAGTTATGAGGTTGGTGATCGAGTCTTCTTGTGGGTAAAACCACAGAAGAGTTCGATCAAGTTTGGAAAGGGTTCTAAACTCTCTCCTAGGTTTGTGCGACCTTTCTAGGTTGTGGAAAGGAAGGGGCTCGTGGCCTATCGACTAGCCTTTCCTGATTCTTTGAGGCGTATGTAGGATGTTTTTCATGTATTTGTTTTGAGACATTATGTTCATGATCCTACACATCTGATTAACATGATTTCCTTACAAGTATCAGACGAGGTTGTGCTCATGGCGGAGATAATCCACATTCTAGACCATCGCATTCGACAACTATGACATCAAATACTCAATCAAGTCAAGGTCCAGTGGGACAACTATAGTCCACACTCGATGACCTGGGAGGACGCATATGATATGCGTCAACAGTTTCCATTTTTGTTTGATGGCTAGACACATAGATATTGTGAGATACTTTATTTCGACACTTATATATTGTCAAACTTCAGGACGAAGTTTAAAACAAGAGGGGGTGTATGTAACATCCCACTATTGCACACACCTGATTGGACTTATTCTTTGAGGACACTTGTGTGCAAGTGATCAGGTTCATTATATGATTGACTATTTCAATTATGGATTATGAGATGTTGTAGATCTAATGATATGTTATTTTGTTATATTTATATCGACAGGTGTTATTGAATGGATTTTCCTGAGTCTTCAGTACTCTGGACCAATTGAGTATGTCGATGACATCGATGGACCTCCTTAGACTCTGGATCGAGTTAGGGAGTGGATTGTTATGGTTTGATTGTTTTTGATATTTCATATGTGACATATGACTGGTATATTATGATGTTGATTTTTTATCGCTGACATGTTTTCGTTGATGGATGCAGGATGATGATATCTTGCTAACCAGACTCACATTTGGTGTAAAGGGGTCATGCATGACAACCATAGATATTGAAGGAGAGGTGTGGCAGTAGCCCTCCCACAACCTACTAGCACTCCCTCCATGTCTTGAACTATAGGTTAATGATTACCTAGTTCGAGAGATCCACGATGTCGTGAGGAAATACTGTGACAATCATTCATGATGATTCTAAGGGGCGTGCAATAAGGAAGCGTCCTTATTCCTTAGAGGCCCTTAGTCTCCCACAAGGTCACCTAATAGAGTATTGACTCCAGGGGTTTGACGTCTACCAAAATCAGTCAAAAGGCGAGTGGTACCCTTGGAGTACATAGTGCGTCTTGAAGGGAAAGTCGTGTTAATGAAACATGAATACAGGCGAGTGGCACCCTTGGAGCACGTAGTGCATCTTGAAGGGCATGTCGCGATTTTAACATTGGTGACTTAATGAACCTATTCCCTAGAAAACTATGTCTCCTTAGGACTTGATCATCCTTAAAATGAATGATTGCATGAGTAAATATTAATAATTATAAATTTTCCCTTAAAAACAATTGTTGTTGAGCCAAAAGAATTTAAATCCTAGGTCTAAATAGGTCTTGAAAATTAAAATTTAAAAAGGAAACAATTTTGAAGGATTAAATTATTTAAAAGATTAATTGTTGGCTAAGTACAAAACCTACTAATTTAGAACTTAGACCAAACCTGTGATGCCCACACATGCACTCTGAAATATTCTTGGCGTCACGTGATTGGTTTCCCAGGGACTGTAGTATCGCCTTCCTGTAGAGGAATACCTTGTGCATTGTGTTTCCTCTTTTCTTCCATTCCTTTTATCATTGCCCTTGATTCGCACTTACCATTTGATCTTGTAATTATTTTTGGATGAGCCTCAATGGCCGCTTAATTTCATCTATTGTTCGTTGTATTCTTTTGACATGGATGTTGCCTTACCAACCCTATTGTTGAACCTCAGAAAAAAATAAGTCTGATATTTTTCAGTGAAAAAGTAACTCAAATGGAATTATGTTTTAGATAAATTTTACATTTAAGTTACTCTCAATTTAAAAGAAATTCTCCTATAAGCGTGTTTTCCTTTCGGTGGTTAATGTTCTTCCACCTAATGGTTTAATGTTGATTAGAGTTTGACGAAACCTTTATTAAAGTCAACCAAGAAACAAAGATTATATTTTTATTATCTAGACCTTCTTATGATTTAAACCTAAGAGTATTTAAGTGGTTCATCATTGAAAGATAGTTCCTAAAACCAACTTCTCCTTAACTCTCTATCCATTTTTTTATAACCATAAGATGATTTTATTTTCATTATAAATTCCTTAAACTTGGATAATTTATACCTAACAATGATGGTGTTGTAAATTGAAGCATTGGTTTGGTCATCACTCTTAAAATACACATAACGAGACTTTTGGTGCAAGGATTATGGGTACCATGTTGAAGGTCGATTCAATGTCCTCCAATAAAATTTAAATCATCTTATATGTACTAAGTTTTGAAGGTTCCCTGAATTATTAAGTGTTCATGAAAAATTTAGATATAATGTAACATAGAGAATGTTTGTGATTGTTTGTATTCAAAGGAATTTAGGTTCTAGTCTCTAAAGGAGGAACCCAATTTCTTTCCTTTTATTTACAAGTACTTTTTTTAATTTTCTTATAACTTTGACTTGTCCACCACAAACAACTGTGTGCAACATTTCACAATGTATTACTAAATATTCTCGAAGTACATGGTTGACTTGCATTAGAATATTCTGTAATGAATGATTGTGTAGTTGTTAATCTTCTTGCGCAAATGGAGTTAAGGTGATGGATGATTTATTTATGATTGGGCGATGATTAGATTGAATGGTTTATGGACTATTGTCGACGCCCAATTATTTATTACTTTAATTACCCACGCGTGTTGCAAAAACGATGACGCCTAATTAGATTAGGAACAAAATGTACTTGCGTGTCTTAATTTCAGTTGTCATGTGTTGTTTAAAGTTGTTTACTATCACGAGTAGCATTTAGTAATGTGGATATATCTTGGATGAATGAGGATTTCCTTGCGAAATGAAAACATAATGTAAGAAATGATTGTTAAGATAGTAAACTCTTTTGAAAATGAAGGCTTAATGTAATAAATGACTGAGATAGATAATAACTCTTGCACCATGTTAATTATGAGTTAGGATTAATGAATGGTTGTTGATCATTTAATTCCTGTGCCATGAAAGATTGTTGTAACGAATGATTTTTGATATTAGATTCCTCGCTCGCCATGGAAGTTTATGTTACATATGTCAGTTGTTAGATGTTGGTTGCGCATGGATGATCTTGATGTTTCTATTTATCTT
This sequence comes from Picea engelmannii, assembly GCA_009831015.1. NCBI lineage: Eukaryota > Viridiplantae > Streptophyta > Pinopsida > Pinales > Pinaceae > Picea > Picea engelmannii. The sequence goes on from ML800658.1 coordinate 626,297, forward strand.
AGTCGGTTTGGACTTGTTTTGTCGGGTTGGATGTAGACACCTCCTTGTTCCTCAGAACAGTCACCAGCCTTGAGACCTTAAATGGTCAAAATCGATGGGAACCTAGGCTTGAGAATTGCTTATGTGTCCTGGAGGTCCTAACCATTCTAGGGTAGGATGGGAGAGTATTCATTTATATTCTTTATCTGAGTAAATGCTAGTAAGTTGCGTCAAGCTACTTGAGGTGCTAATATTCTATGCTTTTTATATTTATGTGTTGCGTGAAAATTTATTCATTGTGATTTCATCGAGTTGTGTCACTATGACTTATTGTTGATGTTACTGTCCTCTTGTTTAAAAAAAAAAATTACCTGTTGTACGTCGATTTGTGTCATATCGATCAGGGTCGTTACATTATCTGGGTTTGAGACTAGATATTTTTATAATACCTTCGTCCTTGCATGCACTAATGGCATTTTTCCTTACTGACAATAGTGTGAATGCACCAATGTCTCCTAATCATCAAACTTTGTAGGTGAATCGACTTCAACTCATTTATTCATACATGTCATAGTTTACTATAGTACCTTGAAACTCATTGTCATCAATGGTGAGTTGTCTCGTGGTGGTTAATGGAATACATCAATGGCCAATAATCCAACAATTTTTTCTCATGTTCGACTTCGACACATTCATCCACATGAAAAAAATTGTACCACGGGTTTGGAACTATTGAAGACTCTATGGTTTCATTTTATGTACAACTGTTGTAGCCTTTTGATTTCTTTTGAAAATAAAAAGGCCATAACGACTATTGGAGTAAGCAAGGTATCTTGTTTCAAAAAGAGAAAGTTTATGTGAAGTTGCAGTAGAAATGTTTTTAGCCTTGTAGAAGACTATCTCATTACAGAGTTTGAGACAACTGCCTATGTTTGTTCATCTATACAACGATCCATTTTTCTCATTGGATTTACATTCTTTAGGGGATCATCCCCTCTTCTTGAGAATTCAGAATTCAGCATTAGCAGGCTTATTTTAAGCATACACAAAGGGTATACAATTTCTTTTGTAGAAGATTTTTATTTTCATATTTCTAGTAGCATGCTCACTATTTATACCGGAATTATTTGGGTTGGTTGTCACTGATGTCAACCCTTGAAGAAATTTTGGTAGCGAATTCCAGTAGCACAAAGGTTTGGGTAATGGACCCAAGTTTGATTGATGTATAATGGTATGATTTTTAATATATTTGAAGGTAAGACTATTCTATATTGATAGTACATGTCATGCCATTTCCGGTGGCATGTGGAACATCACATAACTCCTCACGGTTAGAGAGTTACGGCCATGTGAAGTTGGAGAACCCTCATGAGTCATCTATAAGCCCCAAAAGGTCAAAGTAGTCAAAGTGGTTGCAAAGAAGAAATTACTTAAATAATAAAGTGAAGTGATGAGTTTACTATAAGTCAAAGTGGATACAAAATAAATTATTTAAATAATAAAATTAATGGAGAAATTACTAAGTGGACAAGTGGTTAGAAGTGGGTTAGCCCTAAAATAAGGAAAGTGGTTTAAGATGGTTAGAAGGTAACCCCTTGAG
>ML800659.1:0-68163 GCA_009831015.1 Picea engelmannii
TTTTTATTAATGTTGTCAGTAGAATACCCTTCTCGTTAAGGGGGAGTATTGAATTATTGTAACTTCGAAGAATATTCTACTTATTTTGAGTCATTATTGTATAGATCAAATCCCTTTTTGTGGATTGATCAAGTCGGGTCTTGTATAAGATCAAATCCCCTTTTGTGGATTGGTCAACATGTATTTGTATGGTGGTATTTGTAAAGTCGACCCCTAGTAATTGTAAAGTGGTTTTAGCCACTTCTAGGAGAAGTTGGCTCCACCAAGTGAAGAGTCACAACCCTAGCGCCATCTCACAACTTGTATTTATATGTGAGGATGGTGTCTCATTTGAATACACTCACCACACTAGCTCAGCAGCTATGAAAAAGTACACAAGTCTTGGAGGAACTGCTACTACAACTAAGTGTGACGTCAAGGAGGGTTCTTGGTCTGTGTCTTGGTATTTCTTGGTTAAGTGGTGCGCTACTCTTCCTAATGAAGGAGTAGAGGAGGATCTTCTGTTCGGTCTTTGGTCTATCTATATTGAGGAAGTTTTGTTGGGTTTACTTCCCCATGAGGGTTTCCCAGGATAATTTGTGTGTCTCTATTGTTTCTATGATTGTCTCTCTTTCAGTGATCTTATTTATGTAGCTAATGTGCTAAATGATTATAATAATAAATAAGAATTGTAACTGCTAGCTGTATAAGTAAAACTTTAACAGGATCTTGAGAACAATGAAGTGTTTCTCCTAAAAGAATTGAAAGACTTGTAAAAGCAAACTCACATTATATAGATGTCCCACTTGTTGAGGAGGTGCATTTATGCGGTGTCCTTTTGTTTCTATGCATATGGCACTCGGTGTACCTACCTAAGCTTCAAGTGACGTTGTAGTACTCTTTTCTTTCCATGTCTTATAGTACCCAATTGTTTTGGACTTTAATCAATTAATGGCAAAAAGGGGCTTGGAAAAATGTTGCATCGCAGACGAAGGGCAACACACCCTCTACAAAGGCACCCATAAATGAGACAATACTAACCCTTGTATGTCTTGAACCCCATGCCTAGAAGTCTTACCCCACTCTGCCTCATACTCATAGATGGCTTAGATAGGTTTCCCATGGAAAACACCTTTGACTTGGGGATTGACTAACCCAATAAGATGCCTTAACACCCCTCCCACACCTAAATTTGACAAATTTTATAAGATCTTTGAGCATTTGCTTAGTTTGAAAAGGGGAGTTTGATGCACATGTTTGGGTGGTTCCATTGTTAGATGTGGTTTACTTGGCATGATTCTTGTGACTTATGGACCCTTGGAGGGCGCATTTGATTGTCTTTGCAGGACCTTGCCCGGTGGACATGTATCATGAGGAGATGACTTTGTTTCGACCTTCATGGGGGCTTTGGAGCCTAAGGATGGATGCAAAAACCCCACGTTTGGAGTAGGCTTGTGGTCATCATTTGGACATTAAAGGAGGGCATTGCCTTTGGAGGCACTTCGACATGACTACTGGACGAGCTCCTACTTTCTTCCACTTGGACGCTAGCCTTTGGAGGCTTGGATGTCACCCTACTAGCCTATGACATCATTAGGGCTTGGTGGAGGTGATACTTCGATGGAGGAAGACTTGATTTGGACACTTGGCACATGAAGTATGGCCTTTGGAGGCCAAGCGTTGCATCTTTCTTGCCCAACGTTCCACATTGGAGTCTACTGTCACTCTAAGAAGGGCATGATGTCACCCTACTAGGGTTTATTTTATGTGTTTTTCATTTATGTACAATTAGAGACAAATTAAAGGGGTCGGCCCCTCTTTTTTTGTGGATAAATTGTGGTTGTAAGGTTTTATATAAATAAAGGCCTTGCATTTTCATTTTGGAACATAACTCTTCCTCACACAAGAGGATAAGGACTGAAATTTTCGCCCTCTTTGGCAACATTGGCTGATTTTAATAGTGCGCACCTCTTGGAGGACATGTTTGGATGCTTCTTGGCTGTTTTGTGGTGGAATTTTCTGCAAACTAGGGTTTTGTGCTTGATTATTCTTGGTGAAGTAAGTAAAATCTGCAATTTCATTTCATGCTTTGAATGTTGATGATAAATTTTACTTGTTCATCTTGAAGATTATGAAATTGCTTGCTTAAACCCTAGGAGAGGAACATAAGGTGTTTCTTCCTCTCTCTAGTCCATTCCACTTGTTAAATTGTCAAGAGAATCTTGTCTAGGGTAGGCTTCTAAAGCCCTAAAGTGCTAGCACTTTAGAAGTCTTGTTCTAGAAACTTGTTGCTATATATTTCAAGACTCCAAGGAAGAAGAAGAATTCGCTAGAGCCCAAAAGAGCTTGCTCTCTAGCAAATTCATCTTTTTGAGACTTGAAGTTTGAGGCCCTAAGGTGCTGGCTCCTCAACTTCATCTCGTCATTCTTAGAACATTGCTATCATTTATTTCTCCAAGTTAAATTGCTGCTGTAATTGTTTCCATAAGCCCAACAGGCACTAGTTTCATTGCTCTCTTGTGAAGGAATTGATCAAACAACTTCCATACTCTACTCTCTAAAGCTTTTACTAACTTCTCTTAACCCTAGTTTAGTCTAATTCACTAACTAACTTGCTTCTGTTGCAAATCTTTGCTACAACCATACTAATTGCTGCAATTTTCTGCATAATCCACTCTAACTCATAGCTAACTCACTCAGAAATTGCTCGTGACAAGTGCTAATTAATCTATTGGATAAATGCTAAATTTCTACTGTCTTTCCTTGTATTCTGAGCAATATTTATTGTGGCTGTTACAAAACTTCATTGCTGTTAGAAACTGTTAGTTTGCTGCAATTTCATATCACCCAACATATATTTCTGTTGTCTATTGTCTATTGAGGTGTTTTCATCATATTGGTACTTGGAAATTGCTATACATACATGCTATATTGTTCTTGTTCCAGGCAGGTACACAAACTCTTCTCTTTTTCTCCATTTCACGGACATAGACACTTGACTTAGGTAACTAGTGAGAGGGACCTTCAAACTTGGCTATATCCTTTCTCTCTTATCCCTTGAGGTTACTGGGGATGCCTCCCTTGGGTTGGACCTCATCCATCCCTAAAACGGGGGGATTTCCTACTAAGGTGACAGTGGTGGGTTATCCTGTAGTTACGCCAATTCGATTTACTTGTCTTGGGCTTGGACAAGTACAAATTGTGTGATAACAGGCCCGTTGTGTTGTATTTGCTTTGAAACGGTGGAAGTCCTTAGAGGCATGCATGCATGTAATTGTATTTCCAGATTAAGAAGAACCCTTTTATTTCCTGTTAAATAGATATGTATTATGTATACACTGTTTGTTTTCCATCTGTGTCAGTGTTTGTTTTGCTTTGGTGCTTGTGGGAGTGCTTTGCACTGTGTGTGTGAAGGTCTGTAAAGCTGAGTGCACTGTGATTGGCAGAGTGAGGTTCAGGTTTGGTCTTCCAGCGGAGCTGTGTTGTGTGCATGTTTGTGTTTATTTAGCTTCTGTGGTTTGTGTTGCTGCTCTGCAATTTGAAGGTTTGAGGGTTGCTTGCAGAGCTGAGTGCATTGTGAGTGGAAGAGTGCCTGCAGGTGGATGAGGTAGGTGTTATCCGTCCTGCACCAACCTTTGTGTACTGCTCCACCCAAATTTTGGTCAACCTTTGTCTATATATATGACATATTGCTTAAAGATGCTAATATTGACACTGAAAAGTAGGATTTCTGCGGGTTTCTAGTATACAAATATCAACTGACATCTGGTAGACAAATTTTTACATATGTCTGCTGCTCTGCATTTTTCCTGAAGTCTGGAGGGGGAATATGAATAATCTTAAAGAAGGTTTTGGTTGTTGTTGGATCATGACCACCTTCTTTTTGTACCGTTCTATCTAAATTCTGAGCAACTTTTGTTTATACACATAACATATTGCTTAAAGATGCTAATATTGACACTGAAAAGTAGGATTGCTGCAGGTTTCTAGCATGAAAACATCACTCGATATCTGTCAGAGAGATTTTTACCAATGTTTGCTGCTTTGTGTTTTTCCCATGTTATTTTTGAATGGTATACTTTATTTGATTTATATCTGTCTATTGTGTCTTAGAAATAATCTTTACTTGTAAAAGGGACGGGGAAATGCTGTTTGTTTGAGTGGTTTTCAGGTAGTGGGGATGCAAGAGAGTTTAGGATATTGCAGGGTATTTGAGGGTCTTACATAGACAGTACGTTTATTCTTCTATTCTTGGATGCTGTAACTTTTGCAATGGCCACTTGTTTCCCATCTCTTAATATAATGATCAATTGCCAACTTTAGTCTTCTAATTTACTTTGTTTTTCTGGAGTTCTGACATTTTGATCTGTTGGACAGCATATTTGCGAGGAGAAGATTTTGAATGCTGTTAGCATAGACAAGGATGTTGATGGCTTCCATCCTTTGAACATAGGACGTCTTGCTATGCGAGGGAGAGAGCCTTTATTTGTACCTTGTACACCAAAAGGATGTATAGAGTTGTTGCTTCGATCTGATATAGATATGATGGGAAAAAGAGCAGTTGTGATAGGCCGTAGCAACATTGTTGGAAGACCTGTCGCTATGCTTTTGCAGGTAAGTCCTTTTTCTTGCGAGAGTGATAGTCATTTTTTTTATCACAATAGCTATTGTATTTTTATAGAGACATGGCTACTGTTGGTATGAATCTTCTTTATTTTATGAATAAGTCCACTTTTAGATTTCTTATTCTAATCCTCTTTGGTTTGGCAGAGGCACGATGCAACTGTTACTATTGTGCATTCTTACACCAAAAATGCTCAAGATATTACTCGGGAGGCAGATATTGTTATTTCTGCTGCCGGTGTGGCAAATTTGGTTCGTGGTGAGTGGTTGAAGCCTGGAGCTGTGGTGATTGATGTTGGCATAAATCCAGTGGAGGTATGCCAAGTTTTTGATAATCTCTTYTTAACCATGACTTTGTAAGATGGTTTTCAGCGAAGAACTCAAATTAGAGCTAGCTGTTTCTTTKCAGGATCACAATAGTAAAAGAGGTTACCGATTAGTTGGTGATGTTTGCTACGAGGAGGCCTCAAGAATAGTCTCAGCAATAACTCCTGTACCTGGTGGTGTTGGTCCAATGACAATTGCAATGCTTCTGTCCAATACTCTAGAKTCAGCGAAACGAGCGTATGGCCTCCATTAAGTTTTGGGGTTTGATCCAATCCTTTAATAAGGGAGTTTGGATTTCAATTAACAGGAATGATGTAGAGCYGTGATTCAGTAGAATTACAGGGTAAATATTTGGCGGGAGATATTTTTTTTYCAKCTTGAGGTCAGCTTCCCCATGGGGGCACTTCAGCTTACATATCTTGTGTATGCAGGGGAAGCACGTGTATTATGTTTCTTGCATCTCTGATTTCAATGGAAAAAAGTTTAATCACATTTTTTCTTGCTCTTTTTTATGGGTGCTTATGGGGAATTTGGTGAAGATGTGACGTTGTGTCATTAATATGGTTGAACTAACGTGTTACAGTTACTAGAACCATTGCATTGCTGTACTCTACTTAATGGAGCTAACAGGCAGTTAATATTAAGACAACAGTTTGTTAATCTATATTTGATTAAGTGTGTGAAAAACAGTCTATCTGCAATTTAGGAAATTCTTATGAATGTTGGACTACTCAATAAACGTGTTAGCTGATATACAGTTTGTTAATTAATCTGCTGGTTTATACTGCTATACTCAATCTAGTTGTACAACTTATTTACGCCAACAGTATGTTATCAGTAGGACTTGGTTGTAGCAGATCTTCATGTTGATAGTAGACACAATATGGATGGGGCACTAGGAAAAATCCTGGTTTTGAGTTAGCCATCTGTCTCCAATAGTATTGAGCTTTCTATTCATAAGTTGTGCCATTTTTCGTCTGGCAAAGGTTCCCATACTCCTTACTCCAGTTTTAATTTTTTCACAAGAATATTATGTTATCAGCATGACTTGATTGTAGCAGATTTTTATGTTGATGGTAGACACATGATGGATGGAGCACCATGTAAAGCCTATATTTGAGTTAGCCGTTTGTCTCTATTCACAGGTTGTGTAGCAGTTTGGGTCTGACTGAGGTTCCCAACATCGGCAATTCTTATTTTGTAATTTGTATCTTTGTATCAGTTTGACCGAGGTTCCCAACATTTGTAATTAATATTTTGTAATTTCTACCAGATGATTGGAGTTTACTATTACATCTGGCCTCAAAATCCTATGCAAAATCAATGTAAAAAACATCAAATATGAATCTATTTAACGTCACGTACATCGAGTAGTGATGCCGGATATTCGACATTTAACTGTTCCTTAAACGTTAGAACCGTTAGAACACCCACTGTAATCACATGGACAAATTTCTATTATACACCCATTAAATGTTGATTACTGACATGCAATAGACACTAAATCGATGTTAACATTATTGATGAAGTCTGAAATTCCATATCAAAATAAATAAATTAAATCCATGTTTGTTTCCACTTCTAATTGACATTCGTGTTGTACCTTTGATGCAAAACCAATGTTTCTAGTCGTCAACCTAACGTCGAATATGCCATGCATAAATGAAATAGTGGTCTATGAAACGTCGACTATTTGATGTCAAATATTTTTGGGATTAAAAAAACATTCAGAGATAGTGTATGTTTTATTAATTATTGGATACCATGTTTTAAATATGTTTGGAGGTAGGTAACCCATTAGAACATTCAGAGATAGTGTATGTTTTATTAATTATTGGATACCTTGTTTTAAATATGTTTGGACGTTTAGAATTTTAGTTTGGTAAAAAACTCTCCAATTATTTGAATTCTAATTAATAATTGCAAAACACTTCAAAACTACATGTGTATAATATAAAAATAATTTAATATTAAAATTAAAATTGAACAAGTATAGAAAAACAATGAACTTATTCAATTGACTCTAACAAATATGATAAGGGTTGAGTAACTATAATGAGTTGTTTTCTACTAACTCTATATTGAAATATGGTTAGTTATTTGTTGATTAATATTTAGTGATTATCATTAGTTTATACGTCTATAAAGTACATATATATAGTATGGCCTATAATAACATGATGCTATTAAGATTATTCTTTTTACAACATTTCAAATGACGTGTTGTGAATTACCATTGCAAAATGATTATTAAATTAATGAATTAGTATTTAAAGAACATTCCAAGAATTGGGTAATATTATTAGTATACTTGACAGAATTTGTGAAGGTGTCAATCTTAAGAGGCCAAAGGTTCAAATCTAGAGGGGTGTAGGGTATGTATACCTTCATAGACTTTACCAGTCAAATCGCTGGGCGGAGGGGGTCCCTTGTCCCACAAACAAGGGGGTCTCATACACCAATTTGATGTGCTGGCTTGGTCGTGACCTTAAAAATAGATTATTATTATTATTATTTTCTTATTTCATTCTTATCCCTTACTTCTTTTCTAGTACACTTATAACAATATTACGTCCTTGTTCTTTGGATCTTTCATTTTAGGAATTTTCACACCTTGAATTGATATTATTTATTGGAGTTTTAGACATTGAGATTCCATTTGAAGGTACAATAGTTTGAACATCCATGTGAGAAGAGACTGAGGAGATGGTGACTCATCTTCGAGTTTTTATAATGTTTTTTCTACCTGTTGACTATTTTCTAGCACACTCACCATGCTCGAGTTAGAAGCATATGACTTGTCTAGTGGCTGTAATTTTCTCTTTCCGTTGGTTGTTTTCTAGCACACTTCCTATGACAGATTAAGAAAAAAAATACCTATTATATAGCTTATCTAATATTCAACCATTCCTCTTACTATTTTCCAATACAATTGCGTGCCATCTTCTTTATACTCATTGTTTTATTTTATGTGGGAATTCGATGTTGTCATGCCAAGTGTTGTTTGAGTTGAGTAAATATACATAAAAAGGAAAAAGTTTAAATGTGCATATACCAATATATAGATGGAAAAATCACCAAAGTGGTCTTAAAGAACCTTCTTAGAAGGGTGTTTGAATGCAACCTGCTATTAGAATGCCAAAATACTAATTTCCTTGAAGACAAAATCCAATTCCAAAAAACAATAATGTAAAACGCAAAATGGAATCAATCTACGCATTGATCCATGTCGAAAAGGGGTCTTTCAATTCTTTCATTTCATTAGAGATGTATAAAGTTGAAGCTTTGAGGATAACTTTTAACCTAGATATATTCAGTAATTCAAGAATATGCACCTACAAGGGCTAAGGTTTCTAGAATATAATTTCATTTTGAGTCATAAGTCAAATGTCAAACTTCAAAATTTAGAGTGGATCTCAATGGCCTTATCCATGTAAAGTTTTAAGTGGAGATCTTGAACATGTCTAAATCCTCTAATCTAATTAATAGTAAATTTAAAATCTCCATGCACATAAACCCTATGAACTCCCCTAGATAAAGAATATCCAAAGCCTAAAATTTGTAATCTAATTTGCAATGGGTAACATGAGTTTCATACCCCAAGGGTTAGAAGTACTCTTGCGATGGATTAGAAAAATATAACTAATAGAACTATGGTTAGACTTAGCCTTGTCAAAATGTAAAGTCTAAACACCAAAATTCTTCTTCTTCTTCTTTATGTAGTTTAATAGGAATAATATCAGCTTTGGATAGGACAAAATATGTGTCAATATCAATGTCCTAAAAAGATACATGTCTAATGTCCTAAAAAGATACATGTCTAATTATATGGGTGAGTTTCTCTACATGCTTCTCATAGAAGTGATATCACCTAATGTTCACCAAGGAATATTTATATAGGAAGAGGAAATGGGTATTGCCCATGCTATAATATCCATTTATAATATATGATGAGCATTCCTTCTAAGAAACATACTTACAACCTTTGGCATGGAAGTAACAACATAGTAATTTTGGGTGATTAATCAAAGGTAATAATGAGGTCCTTATGGCACTAATATTTTATATAGATTGAGTCTATCACTAGTAATGTAAAATATGGATTGGTTATGCCAAGGCATAGTGTCTTCATAATCCTAATTAACATGATGTTACATCGAGCGTTTATATACATGACATGGTTATGTACGAGATAGAGATGGAGTATATCAAAATTTGATCTACAATATAGATTCATGTGGTTTAGATGAGGTTTTAAGATATTTATACATCAAATTAAATTGTTGAGGTGCTCATAAAGCCTACAACCAAATCATACTAGAATTGGTCTTAGAAAGCTCTTCATTGACTTTGTGTGGCTTGTTACCCCCCATGCCTAGGGGTAACTAGAGGAGATCATGTCTCGTGGCCTGCAATGGACAACATGATCCCGACCATGATGATGATCAACATGTCCACAGATGGCAGCCCAACTTACCTTTACAACTACAGGTCAACCAAGGCTTATCACATCCAAGCAAGCCAGTGTATGGGAGACGGTAAGCCATTGTCATAATGAGGTAAGTTAGTGATTTTTCATGTGAAGTGTCGTGCTTAATTTGTTGGGCATCTGGATGAGGATCTTTGGTTGAAGTTGGATAATGGATCACTTGCTTGGGAAATTATGTTAGTTGCCTTGTTTCACCTTGGTGGTCAACTTCTATGCCCTAGTTCCGTGTTGTCACCGCCCATGGAAAAGGGGTACTACTAGGGGGCCCTCACAAGGGCAATGTTTTTTTCCCCACCGTACTTAACACTTTCCATCCTATTGTTGATATTATGGTAGCTGTGGGAGGTATTTACCTCCATGTGTAAACCCGACGAGGATAGAATACTCCGGGAAGCAAGAAGAAACCCTAATGAGTTAGCTAATAACCCATGAAGACTTGTCGGCTCGAGAAGATAATTTATATTAGGTTATTAGCCTCCAAGAGAAGAATTCGGCCAGAAATAATAATAATATATACTGAACAGTCAGATACCTAGAATGAGAAGTTGGCCCAGATAGTTAGCCAGAATTAGTATAAATACATGAGGCTAGTTCTCATTCTGATAGGCAATCTCAGAATTGCAGAGTAGCACTTGTGCACACTGTAGTGCCCAGTTTTGTGTGCAGGTTTGGAGGAGAGTTGCCGATGCAGCTAGCAGTTACATTGTGGCTTGGACTATCTCTTGGCTAAGGTTTGGACTATCTGATCGGCTCTTGTTGGTGCGCTATCCTTGGGGAAAGGTGCACTACCCTTGTTTGGCTATCTAGCCTAGGGTTTGCTTCCGGAGTGATTCTCTATGAAGTTTAAGGTGCCCGGAGGGTGGCTTCGGCCTATGGTTGGGTGACAATAGTGATATTGTCAATGGTAAAACAAGCACATCCATTATATTCTAACAAGTTATGGGCCCACACCTCCTTCATTCAGTTTAACCGCTGGAAGGAAACATAGCCAGAAGGATATTAAGCTCGTTGAAGCATTACTGCTAGGGTTACTAGCAGGTGCAGTTGCAGAAACCCTAATCCTCTCGTTGAGACACCTTAAGTGAAGAGATTGACCTAATCTCCGGATAGATCAGTGCCCTAGCCTAGCGCATCTCCTGGTACTCTCAATAAGCCAAGACGTCAAGTTTGAGTTTGTGGTCAAATCTAGGGTTTGACCAAGTCCCATGACTTATTCTATGAAGTCAGAGAACAAGTTAGATGGAGCTTCTAACTTCAGAGCGTGGAAGACAAGGATTGACCTCATCCTTGCCAAGAATAAAATGCTGGATATCGTGAAACCAGAGTTTGAAGAAGGAAAAGAGAAGGAACTACATAACGTTGCAGCTATGGAGAAGTTCAAAGACGGTGACATCAATGCCATGACTATCATAGTGGACTCTATCAAAGACCACTTGATACCCTACATCTCCCATCTTGACTCATCGAAGATGTACGATGCCCTAACAAACCTCTTCTTAGTCAGAAACATTGGACAAGTAATGAGTCTAAAGAATGAGCTCCGTGACATGAAGATGAATGATGACGACAACATAACATCATACTTTGTGAGAATCTCTCAGTTAAGAGATCAACTACAAGCTATTGAAGAGATCATCTCAGAGAAGGAGTTGGTAAACATAGTACTCAATGGTCTTCCCAAGATGTGGGATGAATTTTCCGCAGCGTGAACAGAAGAAAGGAGTATCCGACATTTGAAGAACTTTGGACTTGTTGTGCTCAAGAAGAATCAAGGATCAAAAGAGAAACCCCAAAAGAAGTATGATGATCAAGCCTTCACAACAAGATTCAAGAACTTCAGGAACAAAAGGAAGTTTGGTTCAAAGAAAATAAATCAAGAGAAAGATATTTCAAAAATACAATGCTTCAACTGTCGAAAATATGGTCACTACAAGAATCATTGTCCCGAGCTAAAGAAAAGAAAGGAGAAACACGAAGCATCAATTTTCGAAGAAAAGGAACCTACAAAGAAGACTAAGCAGGATGAAATAGACTTTTTCTTCTAAAGGTAACAATACTCTTCTTATTTCTTGTACATATCTTGTTTGCATTGTCTCTGTACATATCTTGTATATCTATCTCTTGGAAGATAATGTGTTACAAGAATAAATATACCTATGGAAGAACAACAAGATAAGGAAGGATATCATTAGATAATACACATGATGAAATACATCAAACAAATCATGTGAAAGCTATTGCAAGATAAGCCGAATCCATCATGAAGAGACTCAGAAGAAGCAAAGACAAAAAGAAGTCAGAGAAATACTTATAACATTTTGTAGAAGACAACAAGACAGAAGCGTGGACTCTGTTAGACAGAGGGAGCCAATTATATATTGCAGAAGACAATAAAGATGCAAACAAAAGCATGGACTCTGTTAGATGGAGGGAGCCGATTATATGCACTCATACATGAAGCAAGGATTAGGAGGGAGCTAATCTTATGATCCATTAAAATTGATAAAGTATGGAAGAAGCCATGAAAGACAACACATGTTTAGTTCAACCGCAGAAGAAGAACTCTTGGAAGAAAAGCTTTAAAGTATCCCTAGTTGTTCATCCACATCCATGATCCTGTGATGAAAAAAAGAAATGGAATATTTAGGGCATGGAATCTACTCAATGGACCTAAGAGATAAACACAAGGAAGAACATTAAGATTCAAAGAAAGAAAGAGAAGCCATAAAAACCAATCATTGTATCAAGAATCACAAGATTTCCATCCTGATATGAACTCAATAAAAGCAATCAAGCAGAGGAACTGAAAGTTGTGATGAAGAACAGTGTATGGAAGACTTATGAATGAAAGCATTGCGAGATCTAGAATTAGAGGTTCTCCAAGATGGAGGGAGAAGACAATGATGATTACTTGTTCCAGTAAACCAGACATATCTTTACACGAGTCATTATATCATCCACAACATCCATGAGTTGGAGTTCTACATTAGATGAATGCAAAGAATGTTCTCCAAAGAAATTGAATAAAGATCATATGAAGAGCAACCTCAAGACTTTGAGGCATACCAAAAAGAGACCCTTGTATGCAGATGGAAAAAGACAACTTGGTGGAGAACCTCCAGTGCATAGCAGAAGCGTGGTGAAGATTTTTCTATAACAAAGATATTGTATCAAGATGATTACTCAGTAGATCAGATCTCATGATGACAGAAGAAGTGCCACATGGATATGTTCCAGTTTTCCAACAATGATATACTCTATTGTACATGAAGCCTTCACATAAAATCATTGTTCCAAACTAAAGTACATTTGAAATCAAGCATTACATTATCCGTGATGAAGTCCAGAAAGGAAAAAGTGGTTCTCCAATACATATCTCCACAGATGAGCAGATAAGAAGACATTTTGGTAAAGCTTCTATCTAAGATGAAAGAGTTTGCATACTCAAGCTAGAGCTCGTGGAGACGACTTCCTTATTGAAAAAGGAAGAGATGACTCTCAAGTTGGGAGGGAACACTGGAAATATTATTGAGGACATTCATTTTCAAGATTGAAAAATAGTCCATCTTGGACAGATTCTTTCCTGTTCGGAAAGTGGATTGATATTTCTGACGGACAACGATTTCCCATTGTGGTTAACATGGGAAATGGTCCAGATTGCTGATGTATCATAGACAACGACTTCCTATTGTGGTTAACATGGGGAGTGGTCTAGGGAAGTCTCTCTTCTTGAGGGTTACTCAAGAAGACTGGCCCGCCTCGTCGGACAACAATTTCTCATTGTGGTTAACATGAGGAATGGTCCATTTTGGAGGTTGGTATAGGACAATCTTTTCCTCTTGTGGTTAACAGAGGAAATGGTCCGGATAGTCATTCCTTAGGGTTTATACATTCTCTCTAGGGTGCACTTTGATTAATGTAGGAGGAATGGCCCAGGGTGGAGAATGGTCCAAGCTCAGCAATCAGGGACAGGCATTCCTTAGGGTTTATACATTCTCTCCAGGGTGCGCATTGATTAGTGTAGGAAGAATGGCCCAAGGTGGGGAATGGTCCAAGTTCAGAAGACAGGACAATTATTCTTCCTTGCTTGAGAAGAATAGTCCAAATATCTCATTGTTCTACTCTAAGGGCATATATTCTTTTAGATCTCACAGATGTGAGTGAAAGATTGGCCTAGATGATTCAGTTTATATCATAACATTGTTTCTGTGCAGGTTGATATCAGATGATTGTTATGAAGACTGTATGACAAAAGATGTATACTATTGTGGTGGATGTGTTCCACTGTTCGTGACTATACGTTGTTGATCAAGTACTTGTGTGTTACTTGGTGTGGTAGTGTACCACTGGATTGTAGTTATGTACTACTATGGATAGACACAGTTGTGTTCTATTTTGTTTCGATTGCCTTGAAGACTATCAACAGTATTGGAAATGATTATCAGTTAGATAATCAAAGGACAAAGATTTCCTAGACGGAAAATGGTTTAGAGCATTTACTCTTCTAGATTAGAAGAATGGCTCTTGTATCACTCTGTGGAGTGAGCATCATGTCTGATTACTTAGATAGAGTATGGTTTTGAGAGTTGATGCAACTGATGACACTGATGATGATGATGGTGCTCATGATCTAGTCATGATCTAGTCTATACAACTATGTTGATGCTACCCAGTGAATGGTATGTTTTTGTGCTCAAGACCATTATCTGTAATACCTCCCTAGCTAGGAGGGAGTGTTGATATTATGGTAGTTGCGGGAGGTATTTACCTCCATGTGTAAACCTGACGAGGATAGAATACTCTGGGAAGCAAGAAGAAACCATAATGAGTTAGCTAATAACAAATGAAGACTTGTCGGCTCAGGAAGATAATTTATATTAGGTTATTAGCCTCCAGGAGAAGAAGTCGGCCAGAAATAATAATATATACTGAACATACAGATATCTAGAATGAGAAGTCAGCCCAGGTAGTTAGCCATGATTAGTATAAATACAGGAGGCCAGTTCTCATTCTAGCAGGTAGTCTCAGAATTGTAGAGCAGCACTTGTGCGCACTGTAGTGCCCAGTTTTGTGCCCAGGCTTGGAGGAGAGCTTCCGGTGTAGCTGTTGCAGCTAGCAGTTACGTTGTGGCTTGGACTATCTCTTGGCTAAGGTTTGGATTATCTGATCAACTCTTGTTGGTGCGCTATCCTTGGGGAAAGGTTCTCTACCCTTGTTTGGCTATCTAGCCTAGGGTTTGCTTCCAGAGTGATTGTCTGTCAAGGTTAAGGTGCTCGGAGGGTGGCTTCGGCCTATGGTTGGGTGAAAATAGTGATATTGTCAATGGTAAAACAAGCACATCCATTATATTTTAACACCTATATCCTCTCATAGTGTACTAAACTTCGGTAATGGGTCATGGTCCATTCTCTCATGAGAAGAGGGCCTAAAGGCCCAGAGGTTGATTGCAATTGCTACTAAAATAATATGAAAATGATGTTAAAGGAAGAAAGGAATGATAACAAAGGACTCTAAAAAATGAGTGCAAACTTGAGCTCTACCCTTTCCTTGCTCACCCCAGTCCTAAGCAATGATGTTATAGCTTGAAACCTTATAAAAGGGGACTTGCAAATATAATAAGAGGACAAATAAAAAGGTAGATGAAGGGTTTGGAAAAATGGCACTTAGAAGTTACTAACTCAAGAGCAAGATCACCCTCCACAAAGACACTCATAGAAATGGACTAAATGTTACCGTAAGCCATGAAGTAAGCCCTAAAACCACTCTTGAAGTGTTCTTTTAATTTCCTGCTTCCCTCAGGACCTATCCCTCTACCCGGTTTCTTTTATTTTCTGTCTAGGTTGGCACATCTAATAGGGTTGGATGAAGGCCCTCCCATACTTAAACTTGTCAACTCACATGGGGTCCTGGGTTGGTGTGATGCTTGAAGGGGATACTGAGGTGAATTGTTTACATGGATTATGTCTTAAGTTACAACTTACTTTACATTCTTTAAGGACTAATGTTTCTTGTGAACCCTGGCTAACCCTGTCTTTTACTTTGTTTTGTCTTGGATGGGCCTAACATGGTTCTTTGAGGGACATCCTGGGCTTGTACCCAGGATGTTGTGCCTTTTATTGCAGGACCTTGTCATGTGTTATGGAGAGCAATGGATCATTCAATGATTCACCACCCTTAGACATCGACTCTCACATCCTTGGAACCATGGACGATGGACATATGGGCTTGGTATGAGTAGATTTAGTCATGATAGGACATAGATGGGATGGAAGCCCATGGGTTGGATATAGTACCCTAGAGCTTATTTATCCAAAGGATTAGAGACATTGTAGTAGTACACAACTAGACACTGTGCAGAGACGAGATGCAGCTCCCTCCAACCTGGACACAACACTTAGATCCTAGACGTTGGACCTATTTTGATGATGGCGCCATCTTTTAGGGTTTGATGGAGCTAGGGCTTGGTGGAAAGATGGGGTACTGGTGATGGTTGACATGGATTTGAGGGAGGATAGACATCATTTTCTCCCACCTCACTCTAGATTCGTTCCACGTGGCCTTTGGAGGCGTCTTCCTTGCCCAAGAGGGCTTGACATCTCACACGTGTGGCTCATTTATGATGTTTTTTACATAATTACATTTTGTAAGGGTTGAATGAGGGTTCGTCCCACTTGAATCATTGTTATGTTATTTTATGTGGACAAAGCACTAGCCTAGGTTCATATATAAAGGCTAACACTCATTTTCATTTGGATCATCATCATTCCTCACCATTTATGGGGTAACACTCATACTTATTCGCTATTTCAGTCTTCTTGATCTTTCTCTCTCATGCACTATGCTTGGATATGGTCTCTTCTAGATGGTTCGCTGATTTTGGATG
This sequence comes from Picea engelmannii, assembly GCA_009831015.1. NCBI lineage: Eukaryota > Viridiplantae > Streptophyta > Pinopsida > Pinales > Pinaceae > Picea > Picea engelmannii. The sequence goes on from ML800659.1 coordinate 16,302, forward strand.
GACATTTTTGCAATTAAGTTTTTTTTCTCTTGTCTTCTTGGACAAAGTAAGTAATTTTCTGCAATTTTATGGTATATTGTTGATGTTTATGGTGAAATTGCTATTTTGTTACAAGAATTTTTGTTTGTTGAAACCTTAAGAGAGGAACATAAGTGCTTCTTCCTCTCACAAAGTTTATTTTTCCAAAATTTGCGAGTTGTCCTTGCTAGGGTTAGAACCCTAAAGCTCTAAAGTGATAGAACTTTAGGATTTTATCCTAGACAATTGATCTTTGATTTAAGTGAAGCTACAAGAAGGGAGAAAATATATCTAGGGCCCAAATGTGCTTGCACCTTAGGGTTTAGACTCTACCTCTTGGTTTCAATTAGATCAACCTTCAAGCTTAGATGCATTTGAGACTCTATAGCCCTAGAATGGTAAAGGCACTAATCTAGAAGCAATCTTGTGGTGAAAGTAGTGTTTAAATTCACTCTTCCTAGATTCTCTCAAGTGTTCTACTAACTCTAACCCTAGCAAACTCACAATATTATTTGCTGTTGTTATAAAAGTTTGCTACAACCATCTGAAACTACATTAAATTGCTGCGTACACTCATCTAAAGGTGGCTTAACTTGTTCAGAAATTACTACGAGCAATTGGATAATTTTATGCTTGATGAATGCTTACTTTTCATGCTAAATTGCTACATTTCTGAACACTTTATCTTCTTGTTGTTGCAAAATAATTATTGCTGTAATAAGACTAGTGTACTGCTGTAATTTTCAACAGCCATAGAAATCTAACTTGTTTAGTGTCTAAGAGAGGTCATTGTTGCATACTTTAGCTTGGTAATTGTTATATATATGCCAAAATTTGTTCTTGTTTCGGGCAGGTACAACAATAACCTTGCAACCTCTCTTTCTTCCTAGACCCAGACCAACTAACAAGTGATCAAGATAGGGGGCGATAGGCTTGGCTACTAAAATTTCTATTCGATCCCTTGAGGTCACTAGGGAAGCCTCCCTTGTGGTGGACCTCCTCCATCACTAAAACAATGGAAGATCCTACTTAGGTGACTATGCTAGTTTCTTCCATAGCTACGCAAGATTTGAGGATCTTGTGGTGGGATTTGCACAAGTACAAATCCTGTGATAACATGCCTAAATCATGAACTCCCCATTAGCATTGGCATAATTCTATAGACAATAGCCTATAAGGATAATAACAAGAGAATCCATGAGATGTAAAAGGGATGTTGTCGGTAACTTTATATTCTAAATGTGATGAGTAAATCGTAGAATAGTTCAAGTTATAATATTATGAGAAAATGGACTCCAATCCAGTTCTATCACCATGTTGTGAGCATTGGAAAATGAGAGTCGAGTACAATATGTAGAAACAAGAGGTTTTTTATTTGGATTCTAACAAAGAGAAATAATCATCATAGGTCAAACAAACAAATATATCTTTATATTATTTAAATTGGTCTTTGTATTGATCCATAATGAAAACCAATTTGATAATTAAAAATGTAGATAGTCTTACTCACTTGATTGATAAAGATATGAACCAAAGCCTCACAAACCACACCATCATCAACTTAATGGTCTCCATATATACCAAATACATTTTGTGAAAAAATGATCTTAAAAACATGCTTTGTTCATTGAAAACGATGTAGGTTTGGAAATTACCTTCAACTTGAGAATTTTGGAAACTATGTAAGGATAGATGGGAATCACATTTCAACATAAAAAAGTTGCTATAAACAATTGATTGGCCAACATACCCCACTATATTATACTTGATCCAAAAGGGTTTGAATATCCAAAATATATGTTATTCACAACATGGGTAGGCCCTGCAAGATATGTGACCAAATTAGCTCAGATTAGAAATTCCAACAAGCATTGATACAAGCTGATTTTAAAAGGCAAGGCTCAATAGCTCCAAGGAAACAATCACATAAGAATAATTTGCAAATAAAAATGTTTGAAGTTGAATATTTTTATCTTGACTTGTAGTTAGTTTAGTTTCTCCAAGTTACAAACTAGGTAGGAAGGAGGTCAAACAAATGAAAATGGAGGAATGCCTAGCTTCAAATTTACCCTATAATTGCATGTGGTTTCTATTAGAGAACATTATGTCCACATAAAGAAAATTGAATTAGCTATAGTGTAGGTCCATCCAACCAAGTCAATCCAATAACAACATCACAAGTATCAACACATGAAAAGCCACCACAAAGTGGGTAAAATATTTCTAAAGGGTAAAATGTAATGCACTGTATCACTCACAATTTTCAAAGTTGACAAACAATGTTGAGCTAATCTTCATGTTGAGCTCGTTGAACACATTATTCAATGCCACTTTCTACTAGTTTTGACTCATCTCATAATCTATGATTGTGTCAAAATTCACCTGTAACAAAAATCACAAAGATTGATTACCATCTGATTTGATATGCATATGAAAAGAAAAGATAACTCATGGTATGACAATGATGTTAATACTTTGAACTTCTCTTATCTTTGAGAAAACTTTATTCTCTACTGACAAGGCCATCCATGATAAGGTGAAAACTCATATAGCCCCTCCCCTCTGCCTCACATCACTTGCATTTCCCCAATACCCCATTTAATTATAAAACAATGCATGTACACATCATATTGGAAAATAAGCAAAATTAAAGGAATAACAACATATATACCATTAAAAATTATCATAAAAGATCATAAGATGTACTAATTATATGTATACTACACTTTTTCCCTGTTTTTTTTTTCTTTCAAAATGTCAATAATTATGATATCGCTGTCTTTTTCTTGATATTCTTCTTCTCTTGATGGATGTTGTTGTTGAGAATGAAAAACACACATTTGTGAATGTTGTTGAGTAGGAACCACATATAGAATAAAATAAGGCCATTTATAAGTCCCCTTGTTTATATTATATGAACATAATTTATTATTATTATTGATGGAATGTCCAATTTAGTATAGCACATTATACATATAATTATTGTGATTAGTACCTAGAGTAGTAGACATGGTGGTACTTGGTCAACCTCTTGTTGATCACCATCAATAGCCTTAGTAACATGCACGTAATCCATAACAACATCTTCATGCACCTGCAATAACATTTATAATTATTTTATAATTCACAAACCCTAAACCCATTTATAATTAACCATTCAAAACATATTTTAGTTATTACCTCGTTTACAGTAGGAGTATTCTTTGCCCCACCTTTCTTCAATTCAACCAAGAATTTATATCCACTTTTCAAGGAATATTTTATATTGTCTTTGGTGGCATATTTCCAAAGTCAATTTATTATGTATCATAACAAAACACAACTAATTTTGACCTACATTTAAATAAAAATCGAACAATTCAATGACAAGATTTTAAATTATAGTACTTACATATCTCCATTTTCCTTTAACATGTCCTCTAGGGAGAAGTTTTTGTTGGCCAACCTTTTCCATTTCAACCTTCATGGCCTTCAAAGTGTCTTTAAGCCTATGAAAAGTTTGAAGCACATGCTATTCTTATTTAGTTAGTCAACTAAAATGAAAAAAATATAAGTTCAATGTATATTATATGATAATTAACTTTCGTGCTCTCCATATTTTAGCTTCATTCCCTCTTTTTTCATCTTCTTCTCCTTAGCATCCTTCACTAGTGCATCCCACTCGCTTTGGATAACTAGTGAAGGACACTCATAATTAGGGAAATAGAGGAGATTAATGCAGTTGGTGTTCTCCACCATCTTTAAATACTTTTCTGTCATAGAGGAATTGACCTTTTGGTTAACTACTTTACCAAAAAGGCATACCACATAATCGATCAACACTTTTTTTAAACTAGTGCTTTGGTATTTCTAGCCAATTCTGATTGTCGATGCGAAAAGACTAAACACTTTCTTGTGAAACTCATCATAAAAAAAATTATTCCCTTCCATTGAAATCATATATTACTATTATAATTATAAAACAAAAATATAAATTTTCTATAAATTCAAAATAAGTTGAGGTATTCTTAATTACCATGAATTTTTAATCCCTTCAGTGAGACAAGTTCCACATCCATGTGTAAATAAATATGCATTTCCACAATGTCGTTGAAAATTACGATCAACAAGGGAGTTGGATCAACATTTGAGGTAGTTATTAGAAGGAACACGATGAGTAGAGGCACCAATGGTAGTAGGTGCAGTAGAGGTCGGGGCACCAACAATAAGTGCAAGAGTATGGAATCCAATAGTGGTTGAAGCAAGAGTACGAACACTAGTAGTAGGTGTGGTAGTAGAGGCACAAAGTGTAGATGCAAGTGTGCTAATCCCAATGCATGAGGCATCCCGTCTCAATAATATCTATAAAAATAATAATTTTATGTCTGGTATAATTCATCAAAATTAAGAAACTACATACAATAAAGCAATTTATTTTATAAACTTTCAAAATTTCATATTCTGTAATCATTGATCATTGCAAGCAAGTAATTGATTTGTTGCATGTTTGAAGAAATTCTTTCATCAAATCTGCAAGTTCTTTTTTCCATTCTTTAACTTTCTTTATGATGGATGTGATAGGGTTAAGATCATAAAAAACTTCATAATTTCCACCATGAACAGGCTAGTTGGAATCCTACAAACAACTAGCGATTGATATGGATTAAAGAACAATAATAAACATTAATAAAAACATATAAATTTATATTACATTACCTACCTTGTATCAATTATTTTGTTGCAATCATCCTGCAACATTAACATTGTATGCTAATTAGATAAAATATGCATAAGATAAAATTAATGCAAATCATGTTCAAACATAATATTCAATAAATAACAAATATAAATTATAAAACACAATTATCTCTTCCCTTAATTCTATTCAAATTGTAATAGATTGACGTGCCAACATGCTATTTTGTAATAGTTCATTTGTAAAATTATTTTGGGAACATTTGTAATAGTTTGTTTGTAATAACTCATTAAGGAATGCAACAAATACATTAAATGCACTTAGTTAACATAAACCCATATGCATGCAATGTTATGTTTTCATGTTTGATATAAATTTTAATGCACATTCATTCACAAATCAACTAAAGCATGCATTTTATTATAAGCACTAAAAAAGTAACCTAATTATATTCCTAAACATCATCATGGAAGCATTTATAATTAGTTTCCCCATAGGTGCACCCTAGTGGCCAAGATTCTTCATCACCTAATGACTGAGCCATTTATTTGGGTTGAATGGCCAGGCTAAAATGATTCCATGGGATACCTATATCTTCTTAGACACAAGCCTTTCTATTCCTAGCATGCTCCTCCAACCAGAGATAGGAAAATAGGAACCAAGCGGGCTAGTGAGAACTTGACTAGTGGATTTGACAAATTTGGTAGTGATGAATATATTGGTGCAATGAGCATTCATAATCACGTATGCCATTATACTGAATTTCTATTCCCTTTGACCATGGATGATGATAACGACGAGGAGATTATATGGATTAAAATAAATATCTAAAGGATGATCTGCATAATATGAATCTGATGGAAATTCATTCATGATGTCTTGGATGATGCCTTTGTTTTCTTTAAATTTGTGATTGAAAAATGTTTGCAAACATCATTCGATGTGGTGGATTCAAGCCCAGTTTGGATTTGAGCTCGATTCAACCTGTAACATAAAATTAAGTATGTTAATTAAAAAAAAGCTACATAAGATAAAATGATTTCATATCATATTTCGACACAATCAATTTTAAAACATAATTACCTCTCTCTTGAATTCTATTCAAATTGTAATCAATCAACTGCTGATTTTTTCTATAGATAATATGAGATGATATATGATCGATGTATTACAATGGTGAGTGTTCCATATATAGAGAACATATGGTGACCATCCATGAAAGGATGCGTCCCTTGGATAACAAATAACTATTTATTATTATTTATTATATATATTATTTAATAATCAATAATTATATTATTAATTATTAATCTAGGAGAATGTCTTCCCGATGTTTTCCAAATATCAACCACTCCCCCTCAATGAGGGAGACATTCTGCATCATGCCAAGCTTATTTATGAAGTATACAAACTTCTCCCTAGACTCATGACACATGCCTATCAGTCCTTGGAGATGTCTCTCTCCCACCTGAATCGAGGGGAAAATCCCCCTGCGACTCTCCCTCTGAGCCAACTGACTCTCTCTGATATCAGGCTTACTCTGGGTCAGCATGTGATATAATCTATCATCTCGATTATTTATCATTCGTAGTCAAATCAACATGACTAAGGAGAAAGACTACACTTGGGCCATTCACCACATGTATACCGTTGTGAGTGAGTGTCATCCCGATGCTATCTGACACATGGAAATCACCTCAAGCACCTCGAGTCCATATCATTTTTTATCATGATCAAGGAAGGACTACGCCTGGGCCCATTTACCATAAGTGCACCCTTGTGATAAATTTATCCTATCTCCCTTGGTCTGCAACCCAATATAGGAGAAGGTCTGGCCAATGCTTACTCAGGGAATTGTAGCAAAAGGTCTGTCACACATGACACTCCCATGTGGACTTCTAGAGACTACTCCCTCTAGAAACACTAGGGTCAAATCCCCATAGTGTGTGACATCAAGGTCAACTCCCTTGACGTGTCCTTATGTGCTCTCCACAAGGGATGTTGGGCTATAATCCCAAACCCACTTATCCCTCTTGGATAAGTGTCCTCACATATCAAATCAACTCAGTCACAGAGGAGTACGATCTGGAGAATGTCTCAGGAAGATGCAAACATCAATGCTCCCTCTCAGTGAGGGAGGCATTCTCTACCATGCCAAGTCTGTCATGAAAGTACTCGAACTTTTTTCTGGTAAGGTGTTTGGTAAGAACATCAACAACCTTCTCATATGTAGGAAGGTACTGCACCAATAATTCCTTCCTCTGCACCATGTATCATATGTAATGGTACTTGATCTCAATGTGTTTCGATTTGTCATGAAACACTGGATTATCTGAGAGCTTCACACAACTGTGGTTATCACAATGAATAATGGTGGAATCCAACACATGTACAAATAAATATGTAAGGATCTTGTGAAGCCACATTGCTTCGTAGACTGCCACACTCAATGCAACGTACTCTGCTTCTACAACGCTCAAAGCCACATAAGTATGTTTCCTGCTACACCAGGAAACCATGGCAGATCCCAAAGTAAAGCAACACCCGAAGGTGCTCTTCCTCATTGTGCTCCCTACCCAATCAAAGTCAGTATATCCCTGCAATCTCATGTCAATACTGGAAGTATATATTCGACCATGTCCAACTGTGCCTTGCAGGTATCTCAACACATGCTTCAAAACAATACATTGTGTCTATCTCGTATGACTCATAAACTGGCTAAGTGCACTCACTACATAACAAATATATGGTCTGGTGTTAACTAGATACATCAATGATCCAATCAAATTTCTGTATAGGTTCAGATCAATCTCGTCGGAATTAGAAGAAGACACACTTAGTTTCTTCATATTCATCACCATTGGTGTAGCCATGGGCTTACAGTTCAAGATCCCAAACTTATTCAATATCTCAACTGTGTACTTCCCATGACTCAAAAATATCTCATCAGTTCTCTGCCACACCTCTAGTCCCATGAAGTAGTGCATCATATCAAGGTCCTTCATCTCAAACTTAGAGGCCAACACATACTCACATTCAACAATAAGGCTTTATGTACTGGTGAGTAATAAATCATCAACACAGAGGACCAAAATCAATGACTCACCATTAACAATCTGGTAGTACAGGTTGGGATCAACAACACTTTTGGTGAATCCCAAACTCATCAGGTGTCCATAAATCCTCACATACCAATCTTGAGGTGCTTGCTTGAGTCCATATGGGGCCTTGTTCAAGCTGCACACATGAGACTCCTTCTCATGTATCATGAAATCATCTGGCTTCTCGATGTATGCTTCTTCATCAATCTATCCATTGAGAAAGGATGCCTTCACATCCATCTGATGTAGTCTCCAACCCATGGATGCTGCAAGGGAAATAATCATTTGAATATAAGTTTATCGAGCAACATGAGGAAATGTCTCCTCATAATCTATTCCCTCCACCTGCGAGAATCCTCTAGCAACAAATCTCGCTTTGTGCTTCTCGATGCTCTCGTCAGCTGTGTGTTTGATCTTATAGATACACTTGGAAGTCACTACATACTTCCTCTCAGGTCTCAGAACAATATCCCACACATCATTCTTCATTATGGAATGATACTTGTCCATCATGGATTCTCTCCACACTAGTTGTAGATGCTTCCTCATAACATGAAGGCTTAGAATCAATGTTGTGGATCATAGCTTCGACATAGCATGAATATATCTGAGGTCTCTTTCTCTCTCGAATGGTACCACGAGGAGATGCATATATTTCTCCCTCCTGAAGAGTCCGATGAGCCCATTTAGGTCTCTTCCGACCTACTGCAATATCTTTGGGAACATCAACTGGAGCTACATGATCAACTAGATCAATTGGATCAATAGGCTCAACTGTCTCCCTCTGAACCGCTAGAGGGTGAGGGGGAGAAGGTACCATCTCTTCCTGTCTCTCACTATTAATGTCCATGTGAGATCCTCTAGATCTCCTGAACGCTACCTCCTCCTCAAAGGTAACATCTCTGCTTACCTCAATCTATCTCTGACTAGGGATGTAGATCTGATACGCCTTTGAAGACTCATTGTACCCCACAAGTGTACCCTTTCTTTCTGAAGGGTTTAGCTTGGTCCTTTTCTCTTTGGGTACATGAATGTATATTGGACACCCAAATATCATGAAGTGTCCAACCTCAGGCTTCACTCATGAATTATGTCCATACTAGACATCTTGTGGTTCCCTCATGGAACACATGTCTAAGACATATCGAGGTTCCCTTATGGAACCAATGTCCCCCAAGACATATCGAGATTTCCTCATGAAATCAATGTCTTGGTTCCTTCATCTGACCGCCCAAGGCACGTCGATATGAATTCCACATTCCCCCCTACTAGTCCACACAGGACCCTTCAGGGAGAATGTCTAATGATGTTGCCTCAAGCATCAACACATTGACACAAGCTTCATGTGATCTCAACTAAGAGGGTTTGTCACTGCTTCTCATGTCCATCTTGATCAATCCACATCAAATAATTGCTTTGATATTGCCAAATGAGAGAGAACTTGTTGCAACATGCACCCATGTCCACCTCATCACAAACAAATCTCGATCAAACAAATGAGGATTCTTGGGATTATACCTCGTGATCTCATCCTATAGTATATGACCCATTGACATTAGATGCATGAATGACCCATATGAAGGGATATCCACTCGCCTTCGACACTAATAAGACATCAACCTTAAATTCCCACACCCAAGTCTCTTAACAACAATATTTTCCATAATATGCACTTTGAATAGGATAATATTCATAATCTGGTTTGAATGGATAAAAAAAATGAGGACTGCCCAAACTAGGCTCTTCGGTATTTTCAAACCCATAATCGAAGTACATGGTTAATCATAATTTTCCATTCTAATCCATAATAAGTTGACCATACTTGTCATGCTTATCATCATACTTGCATAATAAAACACCAATTAATGGTCACAACACCAACAATAACACTGTGTGAATACAATCAGGAACCATGGCACTCCTTTCATCTAGACAACTTGAGATTTACGATTTTGAATCAGTTGAACACATTGATTCTAGCTACGTTCCCATGCCAATGTCCTTGTATCTGGCAAAGGTAAATCAATGCCTACCTTCCTACTGGTTTCTTGTGCCATTTCTTCTTATTATATTCTAACAAATATCAAGATGGAGTTCGATCCCTTGACCCATCGTCCTTTTCAAAAAATTCTTTCCATCCTCATTTTCTCCAGGGAATATTAAAGAGCCTAAAACAAGGATAGGGGTGACAACCCTAGAAAATATACAAACAATGAAGGAACCCTCATATTATTCAAATCTAGAGTTCGAAACCCAAAACTTGTCATCCAAACCCTCATATTTGTCTTCACTTTCTACCTAGTCTCAAATAACCCTCAATCTCTTGTGATAATGACTAGACAAAAACTAGGTCATTCTTCAAAATTCACCATAGCTCAATCGTACATCTCGAGGCTCTCTCACCAAGCACACACAAATATATTTACTTCTCGAATGATCCTCAGCTTGCAGTATTTCTTTGGCGAATGGAGATAACCCTACTCTCATTAGCGTCTGTCCATACACAACCATGACCATACCACGACCGCCTGCACAGAGAAGGGCCCATGCACAATGGCTTTCTCAATTTCCCAAGCACTTTCCTCACCACTTCTTGGAATGTAGAAAAGCATGCAGACAACAATTTGCACTCCTCTTCATACATGATGTCCAACAACACACATTTCAATTACATCACAAGGTCGACCAAATAATTAATCACAAACACTATTGAAGGCATCCCTTCCCATGTTGACCTGCATTGCAATTTCCTCGCATAAACCGAGCAAAATCTTAGTCAGTTACCATGCCATGTCTCTTTGGGTCCTGCCAGTAGTTGACACACCATCTTCCTATTCTCACAGGCTTCCATTTCTCTTCCATTTACTTGGGCCCTCCCGTGAGGGAGTCAAGCCTAGTCCTTCTTTGATACCATGTTGATTTTTTCTATAAGAGATAATATGAGATGATATATGATCGATGTATTATTACAATGATGAGTGTTCCATATATAGAGAACATATGGTGACCATCTATGAAAGGATGTGTTGGAGCTACCTTTTTCAACTAGTTTTAAGCGTAATTCTTGCAATCAAAGGTTGGTCATTTAAGTTGTCTTTTACTTTGTGACCTTTACCCTTTGAAAATATTAGTAGTCCCGATATGCAAAGTGGCGAGGGTTGTTTTACTCCTAATACCATTTCCTTTTAACCATGAACAAGATTTTTCACTTTTCTTTACCTCGGGATATCGTGTTTTGGGAGTTACAAGTCACACTGTTTTTAAGCCCCGATGCGCGAAGTCGCGAAGTAACCTTGAAAGTTTACCCAGGTTAGCGCCAAGAGTAAATCTCCTTAAACCTTAGTTAAGCACTGTCGGTATTTCGTGTCTCGGCGTTTTCCCTCCCCAAAATTCTCATCGTCATAAATCCGATTGGCGAAGTCGCAAGACGTTCGCGCAAGTTACCCAGATTAGTGTCAGGGGTGAATAGCTTTTAACCATAGTTAAAATCTGTTGGGATTTCGTAACTCGACATACGTTTCTCCCAAAAACTATACCTTCGAAGCCCCAAATCGTGAAGTCACGATATTACTTAAATATAAATTAATTAAACACTTAATCCAATTTACCTTCTGGCTTAACTAGATCACATCATCGTGATCTCGAAATTTCGCGACTCGACATACACTCCTCCCAGGAACTTTACCTTTGAAGTCCTGAGTCGTGAAGTCATGATATTAACTAAACATGATTAATCAAACGCTTAATCCAGATTATGTTCTCGCTTAACTAGATCGCATCATCGCGATCTTGGGTTTTAGGGGCTCGAAAGGTTAGAGTGAAAACTCCTGATACGCCGAACGCCGAAAGGTTGATTAAAGATTAAGAAAACCTGATTAAAGAAACTAATCCAGCTTAATCAGCATTTAATACAAGTAATAATATGCACAATCTACGAGGTAAATTTAAATGTTCCTTGTGCCAATTTGTGTCACGAACCATTGAAATTTATGGCATTAATTGAAAATGAGGCGAAGCGACAAGTAAGGATATGGTTTTTATTGCTAAATCTGTCTCTAAAAATGATTTGACCATTCTGTTCATAAGGACGTCGAGGTTTTAAATGGTCGAAGATATAGATCTTTTTCTTTCTGTTCTGTTCATAAAGCTCATTTCCATTTTGCACAGAGAAGTTTTTCTTAGCAAGCTGATTTCTGTATGTATACACATTTTTATTATAGGAGAGCTAAGTCACAATCCTCTGTCATGGCCCCACGAAAAGTGTCGAAGGCAAGTGCTGAGATTTCAGGACAAGGCTCTGATAATGTTTCTGATACTTCACCACGAAGCGTTGATTCTGTCAGAACCTTGTCATACATCTCTGAGGTTTTGCAATCCAATTTGGTGAATTGTTCAGATGATTCCAGTGAAAATGAGAAGGACGACTTGGCCACCAAATACAAGATCGTCGTCCAAGCAAAGATGCATAAAGTAGCGGCCAAGCCACATCTTATTCCTTACTATGATATGATCCGATGGGCGTTACATCATGTAGATATACTGACCAGAACCATCATCAGTGAGAAGAAGGTCACTATTGGGACCTTTAGACCATAACACTTACAGGTGATGTACAAGTTGCCACCCATGTCGAACTTCACATACAATGCTGAGTTTCTGGAGGATTTTAAACATAAGGAATGCGAGCAATACGACAAAAGATTATTTGATTTGATCAAGGATTGGGTCTCACACCCCGCGAAGTTCAGGGCAAATGGCAATGGAGTTTATTCCATATCTTCTTTAGAACCGCAGTTCAAATACATAGCAATGATGACCTGTAGATTGTATGGAAGAGAAGACACCACACCTTTTTTCCTCCCGTGGCTGCCTCTGATGCCTACAGTCGCGGAAGGCTGTTCCTTCGACTGGGCCAAACTGTTGTCAGATAGTCTAACCAGTCGGATTACAGTATATCGGACGCAGAGGGAGAGCGGGAAGGCTACTTCATTTTTATGTCCGAATATCTCATGGACGCCGTGTGTTTCCTGACGCCTTTTCCCTTAATGAGCTGGAGCTGGGCTCCAACTGATGCTGAGCCTATCCATGTCTACCATTCAAAGATTTGGGAGGATAAGGCAGATTTCATATACAAAATTTTCAATTGGGTAATGGTATCGATGCATGTCGCCATCTTCAGTAATCCACTGCCTAGGATCTCAGATAACATCGCGGTCAATTTGAGAATTGTGGTCGATTGGTATGTGGAAGCAGCATTTTCATACATAAGGGTTTTCAGCGCTTCTGTTCCTCCGCATGCTCTACCATTATTTATACTCGATAGGCTGGCTTGTTACAAGATCGCCAGGAAAACCATGATTGGTGGCATAAGCAAAGAGCTTAAAGGATTTTCGAAGAAGGTATGGCCACCGTTCCCCATTCATTTGAATACCTATTCTTTATTATATTTTGGGCATGCAAAGGCCGAGGTAACAACCTTGGAAGATATTAAATTGGTTTACATTGAATTCAAGAAACATGACCCACACAGGGTCGTGAGTAATCACATGGCTAGTTGTGGCCTTAAAAGATTTGAACATGAGAATTCGCCTCATGATGATATTTTCTGAGGCGCGAGATCTTATGCCGAAGTTTTGGCTTGGATACAAGCCCTATCGCTCGAAGAGAGGGTCGATGTTTTCAAATTCCAAGAACACTGATGGAGCTGCCTTCCCCCAATATTACAGGGGGAGAACCCAATGAACTTAGAAGTGTAGCAAACGAAAGTCGAGGGCTCCAAAGATTCAACACTTGATCAAGAAGAACACCAGGACAGGAAAGAGAAAACTAGGGGCCCGAAATAGGAAGTCGAGACTTCCAACCCTCCAAGCAAGCCAACCTCGGTTGTTACTCTGAGGAAATCATCTAAGCAGATCAACAATTCCATCGTTTCTGTTACCCCCCTGCAGTCCACAAAGGGGATCCCAGACACATATTGGATTTTTGGCGAAGAATTAATGCCCATAACAATGGAAGAGCTACCTCCGAATGAATTCTTCTTCGATAAGAAGAGAAAGGCTGTTGTGAAATAAGAACTTTACAAAGAGGCAGGTACGGTATCCAAGAAATTTAAAATTTTAACTGATGGGAGAGCTATGAAAAAAGAAGAATTTGCAACTCAAATAGCAGGAACATTGGGGGATTTCTCTACAGCCAACCAATATTCAGTCGGGACCCTAAAGGATCAGTTGAAGCGAAAAAATCGTTTGATCAAAACTTTAGAGGCTAAACTAGCTACAACAGAGGCCGCTGCCAAAGATCAGGCGAATACAGGTTTAGAACAAGCTAGAGTAGCTGATCAAAAGGAAATCAAGAGGCTCAAAGACGATCTCAAACAGACACAGCTGATGGCTCAAACAAGTCAGATACAGATAGGCCAGTAAGGAGAATTGATAGAGAAGCTACAAGCCAAATTAGACTTCGTCGAAATCCAGGTAATCGATATCGGGATATTTCAATTTGAAGCTATAGAAATCAGAAAAAGAGTGTCAACATCTCAACAAGGTCTACTTGCTAAGGTGGAAACGATTCAAAACAACTGCCAACTCATTGACCGAGTATTGGAAAACCTCACTCTCAGAGAAAAAGATGTTGGGGCGGCTCGGGTTTCTTTCTAGGAGGTTATTATAGCCACGACGAGAAGGGAAACAAACAATAGTTCCAGGTTTTCTATCTCAGAGCAGACCCGAGGTAACATCTTGTTGAAAGAATGGGAGCATAACATATCCGAAGGCAGACAACAAGCTAAAGAGGTAAGAAAATCTTGTGAAGAAGCCTTCGGTTTTAGAGATGGGAGTTGGTTGGGTTCCGATGGTGAAAGCAGCACTGAAATACTGGGCCAGATCAATATAGCCAAGCATCTGCTCAATATCAAGGAAAATGAAGAAAGAGAATTGGCTGAAATATCACAAATAACCCAGACGGAGATAGTCCAAATAGATAAATGGCTAATTAAACCGAGTGTACAATTATGTTCTATCAGCGCCAAAGACCAACAGGTGGAAGAAAAGTTGCCACAATTGGTGAAGGATTGTTACACTTTCAAAGCCAATAATCAAGAAGAACCTTCTAAGTTGATATCCCAACTGGTGGAGAAGTGCGTCATTTGCACAGAGCATGCGAAGAGGCAGGTTTCCGGTACCAAATAAGGACAGAGACAAAGAATTGAAATGTTTAATCTCCTTTGTTGTAACCGAAAACCTCTGGAATGATTGAGATTCCAGCATATAGAAATTTGTATAACTATACATTTTGAAGAAAGAACAAGGGCTGGACCTTTTTGGTCAATTGTAATAGAGACTATCTCCTTTTTGAGAATTAATACAGAGCAATCCGGAGACTCCTGATTCCTTCAAGACTGTGTTATGAGTTTATTTTCTTTGTAATTTCGTATTTAATTTCATTTCGCTTATATATTTCTGATGAATGTTCCATTGCAATTTAGTAAAACCTCTACTATGGTGATGAATTTTTAGCCATCTATATCGTTTACAATTTTTCCTCTATATTGGCTATTAGCAGGTACAAGACCTGTGAGCCTTTTAGATTGTCATATTTTATGCTTTGTTAGATTCCTTCTTATCTTATTTTCTTCTTCTGTTTACAGGGTGAGATTCTCCCTTGATAGGATCCTTGCTTTATAGACATCTTAATGTTTTTCTCATATTTCACACATCATTTATTTAAAATATAACTCAGTTACGGAAAAAGGCCTTTGGTTTGCATTTTTATCTTTGATATTGAATTCAAAAGTTCTCTTTTATAAGATCAAATAGATACATCATAAAAAACCTCGAATTCACTTTTAAATTACTGTTCCTCTATGACTATCCTCGTTGTAAGACAACCTAATATTGAACCCAACTTATCGGACCAAACCCATATTTCTTTAAATCTCTTCGATATTATACTTAAAACAACCACTAGCCGGGTAGAACTTGAACGTTCATGTGTTGCAATTGAACGGGACATAAATATCCAGGAATAGTTGGAAGCGCGACAACGACAACCTGGAAATCAACCTTAGATTCCTTTCCCGAAGGTTGATGCTCTCCTCCTTCTTACTCTTCACTCACTTTTGGATGCCTAGACACTGTAATTTCTAATCCTTAAGTAATGACTCTGGAACAACATATTTTTGGCGCCGTTGTCAGGGACGAAGTTACAAAACCTTTTCCCTGGGAAGAATGACATTCTTGCAAGTTTCACCCTTTGATAGTGAATAAAGAGTGAACACCCTCTAAAGGATTTTCTTATATTTCACTTGGCGACTCCACGTTTAAATAAGTTGGCATCCGGTCGAAGGAATACCAAACAAAACCCAGAGAGCAAATAGACCATGCCTGTTTCCAATCCCGAAAAAATAATGAAAACTAGAGGTTCCCTTAAGCCAACTACTGCAGTCGATCAGCTTAAGTACCCACAACCCAAGACCAGGAGTTCTTTTGAACCTTCAACTTCACACAGTTCCCCTCTTGAAACCATCAATTCATTTTTAGCTAGCTTTTAGGTTAAAAGTGAAATCCATCCGAAAACCTCTGTCATACACAAAGGTAAAAACCCCACAATGAATTTATCAGCGGTCGATATCCCGCTAACTCTTCATTTAGATTTCACGACCTCGCTGAGTCTCAAAGAGTATACCATACACTTAGATTCTATGCCCGCGGGTTCCCCTGATTACATTTCTTGCAAGTCCGAAGAGCCAAGTCCTCGCATCCCTTACCACCTATCTTTGGTTTTCTTGTCTTACGAAGAAGCTAAAGATTCACTTTTATTGTTCCAGAACCCTCTATACAATACACCATTTCCCTATCCAGTAGTACCGATGGCAGCCGCCGGAGGAGGAGGAGGAGGGGTTTTCGGAGGTGGAGGGGCTTTAGGAGGAGGAATGGGAGGCCAAGGGCCTCCCCTGCCTCCCATAGTTTTCGCTAAAGTGGCTGTGAGATATGCACCTTTGGTCCTACCCGTCCCTCTTCATGACCTTCCTGAAAATTATATAAAAAACTTACCAAAATTTACATGGGAAGGAGACTTGATCGCAACCGAACATATAAACTTCTTTGATCAGTTCACGGATATCCTAGGTCTCGAGCACGAAGATGTGTATTCGAGGTTGTTTGTTCAAAATTTCGAAGGATAGGTACGAACCTGGTTTCAAAGCCTACCCGAAAGATCGATATTATCCTACGATGCATTAGAAGGCTCCTTCCTTAGACAATGGGGCGAAAGGAAAGACCACTTGTATTATTTAACCGAGTTCGTATCTTTAAAGAAAAAGAATTCGGAAACAGCTATGGAATTTATTCAAAGATTTAACAAGCTGTATAATAAGATCCTAGTCGAAGTTAAACCATCCCAACCTGTAGCCAAAGTAACCTTCGCGGGAACTTTCGAACCCGATTTTGCCCTTCTCTTAAGAGAAAGGAGAGGGTCTACCTTAACCCGAATGCATGATGATGCTGTGGAAATCAAATCTAACATGATGGCCTCTGGCAAGTTGAAAGCTAAGGTAGAAATAGAAAACTGAGAAACCAGACATTTTAGGGAACAAGCGGGACCCTCAGGGTCTAATAGATCCACAGACGACAAAATGGATGATATGACTAGGATAGTTAAGGAGTTGTCGAATAAGATTTCCATAATGGAGCTAGATCAATCCAAGGCTGATCCTTTCGTTAAAAGAGAATTCAGAAGAAACCCTAACCCTCAAAATCAACAAAGGCAGATTAAAAATGAAGACTAGAAAATTCAAACCCCTTTAAAAAATGAAAATTTTATAGGAGGAAATGACCTGGAAGATTTCGAGGGTCTGGAAGAAGATGTGACAAATTTGGGTGATGAATGCACTCAGCCTTATGTAACTAAAGAAGATGACGAGAATTCTTTAAACACACCACAACCATCAAATGAAAATGATGATATAAACAACACTGATTTCGCTGTATGTGAAGAAACGACCGATTCTGTAATGGCTGAGATCCAACCTAGGTATAACCTGAGGTCTAAAAACAAACCTGCGTTGATTCTTCAACCCAAGAAAATTCTCCCTAGAGGTGAAGTATATGTGCCCGCCCCGAAAGAGACCAAAACATCTAACAACAAAATAAAAAGGGCAGACTTGTTGGATCCTAAAACGAAGGAGGTTGAGACCCAAACAAGAGAAATCAAGACAGCTGAGACACACACATCGCTGAATAAACTCACGAGTAATAAATCATCTCAGGCAAATAAGTTGGAGAAGAAAGAGCCCGAGGTTTCAACCAGAGAAACAGACAAAGGTAGTGGCGGTTTTAGTTTTGAAAATGAGATAAACAGGATCAAAATACCGATTCCCCTGGTTTTATTAGCAAAAATTCCTACACATCGAAAGTAGATAACCAAAGTGATAGGTTGTTCAGATCAAGAAATTCAATTTGACGTGATAAATTTGGAAGATGATAAGCCCAATATCACTTTTGGTCCACATTTCGAGGGTGACAGAGACACCGTCGCTCCTTTCTATATCACCCTAAATGTGCATGATCGACTACTGCATAACTGCATGCTAGATTATGGAGCTTCACATAATGTGATGCCCAAAACTATTATGGATAGACTAGGCCTCGAGATCACCAGGCCTTACGTAGATCTCTACTCTTTCGATTTGAGAAGAGTTAAGTGCATGGGTATGATAAAATATTTAGTAGTCACCCTTGCACAGGTCCCAATCAAAAGTGTCCTGATGGATGTAGTTATTACTGATATCCCCCCAAAGTATGGCTTACTGCTATCAAGGTCATGGGGAGCCAAACTTGGGGGGTCCCTCCAATTGGACATGACTTACGCCAAAATTCCTGTATTTGGTGGGCAACTTACTCGATTATATAGGGAAACGAGGTTAGCCTATACAGTGAGCGATCCTCAGAATCCTAACAATTTTCCTGTTTACATTGCTGACCAAGATCTAGGAAATTGTATTTTGTCTTTTGATGATGGTATAGATAGCTGCACAAAAGAAAATTACATAGATGAGAAAGAGTCTGAAAGTATGTATAGCATTGGGATCTGGAAAATGTTTTTTGATGGTGCCCTGTCATGTGAAGGAGCAGGTGCATGGGTACTTTTTGTGGCACCTGAAAATAAATTTGTTGTTCCCTTCTCTTACATGCTTCAATGGGATATAGATTACACCAACAATGTATGTGAATATGAAGCCTTAGTATTAGGATTGGAAGTTGCCAGGAAGCTGAACATAAAGAACCTGGAAGTATATGGAGATGCATAGTTGATAGTCAAACAGATGAATCAACAATACCAGGCCAAGCACCCGAGATTGAGATCGTACAAAAATTGTGCCTGGGATCTAATGGAAAATTTCTTCTCATCTGTAAATATCTACTTCATCCCACGAGTCGAAAATTTACAGGCCGATTCGTTAGCCAAGGCAACCTCGACGTTCGCTCCCCCTACAACTTTTAAATTAAAATACCACATAGAGGTAAGGCACATACCATCCATCCCAAACAACATACAATACTGACAGGTTTTCGAGGATGACGAACAGATCAGGAAGTTCCTCGAAGCAGTGGACGACTTCTCTGAAACTCACATTGATAAAGAGAATCAAATTGATCACACATGGATCATGCAAGAAGGAGAGGACCCTCAAGATTTCCAGGAAAATATTGCAAATCATCGCATGTTGGTTCTAAAGAAAAATCAGATTCCAGAGGGACTAATCCCCCTGGAGAAACTTTTCGATCAGAATGAAATGCCCTTAAAATCCACTCTGCAACCCCAACCAAAAGAGGTTGAAGATTGCAATGTAGGGACAAAAAAGGAGACTAGGATGGTGAAAATATCAAAGTACCTTCCTCCTGAGGTAAAAAAAAGTACAAAGATTTGCTCACACGATATAAAGATGTTTTCGCTTGGTCTTACGAAGAGCTTAGAACATACGACACTACTGTGATCGAACACAATATACCTTTGAAGCCTGGTATAAAACCCTTTAGGAAAAAACTTAGACAAATCAACCTTATCTTATTACCCGTAGTCGAAAGGGAAGTTAAAAATATTTTAGACGCGAAAATAATAGTACCACTGAGATACTCCGATTGGGTAGCAAACCTAGTCCTGGTTAGAAAAAAGAGTGGGGATATTAGACTGTGTGTTGATTTCATAAATCTAAATAAATCTTCCCTCAAAGACAACTACCCTCTACCTAAAATGGATCACGTTTTAGAAAAGGTAGTTGGGGAAAATAGGATGTCGATGATCGACGGTTTCTCTGGGTATAACAAATTTCCGTAAATGAACAAGATAAAGAAAAAACATCCTTCACTACACCCTGGGGTACATTCATGTATGATAAAATGCCTTTCGGTCTAATGAATGAAGGTGCCACCTTCCAACGTGCTATGGATATCGCTTTTGTCGGCGAAAGAGACAAGTTTGTGGTTATCTATCTCGATGATCTAACCGTTTTTTCTAAGTTTGACGAAGATCATTTAATACATCTCAAACCGACTTTCGAAAAATGCCGTAGGTTTGGTCTGTCTTTAAACCTCAAAAAGTCTCACTTCGCCATGCAAGAAGGTAAACTCCTGGGCCATATTGTGTCCCGAGACAGAATTAAAATTGATCCTAGCAGAGTTCAAGCTATAGACACAATAAATATTCCTAGAAATGTAAAGGAAATTCAGTCATTCTTAGGAAAAATAATTTTTTTGAGGAGGTTTATCCCAAACTTTTTTTGAAATTGTGAAATTGATCACAGGTATGTTAAAGAAAAACAACGAAGTGAAATGGACAACAGAGGCCAAAGAATTGTTTGCATGTATCAAAAAGGTTATAAGCAAGGCACCTGTACTGGCAAGCCCTGACTATCTAAAGAATTTTCTTATTTTCTTGTTCGCCTCCGAGCATACAATTGCCGCGGTGCTCCTCCAGAAAAATGAGGAAGGTTTCAAACAACCAATAGTTTTTTTTAGCAAAAGTCTTAGAGACACGAAACTCAAATACGATATAATGGAAAAACAAGCATATGCTATGGTGAAGGCATTGAAGGCTTTCAGAACTTATGTATTGCATTCCAAGATAATCGTGTATGTACCTACTAGCTCTGCAAAAGACATTTTAGTTCAGCCTGATAGCGATGGCAAAAGGGGACGGTGGCTCGCTAAAATTCAAGAATTTGATCTGGAGATAAAGCCGACGAAACTAGTAAAGGGTCAAGGTTTGGCTAAACTCTTAGCTGAATCAAATTTCATAGCCCCATGTATAAATAACCTACAGGGATGTGAAGAAGGTAAGGATATGAACGAGCTCTACGAGAAAACAAGTGAAATCAGAATCGAAGAAAAGTTTACATCCTCTGATTGGTACAAAAACATAGTATCCTACCTACTGACTTTGAAATGCCCGAGTGATTTATCTCCATCCAAAGCCAGAACGCTGAAACTGCATGTGGTCAAATACTGTATATCTGAGAGTCAATTGTATTGGAAAGACCCACTTGGCTTCTTGTTGGTTTGTTTGGTTGAATCTGAAATGGAGAAGGTCATAAGTGAATTCCATGAAGGAGTGTGCGGGGTGTTGTCACTCAGAACTGAAGTGGGCTGCAGCAAATCAATCCCGAGGCAACCTCGAACCACTTTGGATTGGGAGCTGCCCCTTCCAACCCGAGAGGGATCTCTCGAACAATGTCATGATAGGAGTTTAAGTAGCTTGAAAAAGGTGGGCAGATTTATGGGTGAATGATGGTCTTAGATTCTTGGAGCTTGGGTATTAAACCGGGGGAAAGGTCCATTGGGCATGGAGTCAAATGAAAACCGAGAAAAAGAGACAATAGCAGAGATCAAATAGCTTGCAGAAAGTGAGGCAAAGTAAGTCTATTTTTCAGCGCTTTGATAAATCATGATGCGGTAGGGGAAAGAAAAAGGAAAGGCCGACGTAGCAAAGGATACATGCAGAGTTATGAAAATGCAGATTGGTCTTACACAACTGATAGCTGGTGCAGAGGAAAGGCAATAAACATTTGCAGAAAACCCAAACCCTTTCGTTACAGTAGTGGTCGTACTAAAGTGTAACGAAGCCCATCAGTTAGAGGAAAACAAAATGTAAGGCAGTCGTAATGGATTAAGGAAGACATAAAAAGATGGTAAAGACAATTTCAGCTGCGCGTAAGGAAATACATAAACGAAATCCAAACAGTTTTAACATAGTTAAAAGAGAAGAGAAACATGCTGAAAGAGATTGACCGTGATGAATCTCACAGTTGCAAGCAACAAATATTCTTTATTATTCCAATCTGGTTTACAAGAAACTCAGTCATTACAATGAAAACTCCTTGACAGAAGTTTTTCTCCCAGTCCTGCGCTCATGCGCCCCCCCCTTTTGGTGACATACAACAGTTTGTTTTAAAAGAAAAATAAAACTCTTCGTTTCCCAGGAATCTGAAGCGGTTGGCCTTCTCCGGATCTGCGAACGCCAGGTGTGTTTGCCGGATGCTTTGAACCGTTGCTGATGTAGGGCAGCTAGTAAACGTTTTTGGTTAGGCGTGCATAATCTAGGCGATACACTTGACATAATCTTTCTGATGCTGCAATTTCTTCTTCGAGTCCCCTGCCAGTCCACCCTCGGGAATTCTGGTGGCAGGAAACCATCATTTTTTCTTTCCGTCTAGGATTACTGTTATATTTTTATCAGATTCGGCCATCTCTCCATTCTTAAGCATTTCATCCAAAGCCTTCAATACAGGAACTGTCAAATTTGGGTGTTGATGTCGTGCAATTACCTCAAGTTCTAATGAAATGGAATGCTTCGGCTCCATAAGTAATGGAAAAATATCGTGAGCTGCCATCCTGTTCTTTTAATAAACCTTCATCAAGCTTATAGGTAGCGTTTCAAAAATGAATCCATGGTGGTGTATTTCACTTCTGGGTAAAGCTCTGCTGCAGCTTAATCCGTACTGTCTCGTTCATGTTCATGCTGATCCACTGCTTGATAAATGCCCAGAACTTCGATGGATTCGTTAGCATCAACACAAATTTGGTCTATTTCCGACGAGAGTACGACGGTCGCTTCCTTGGTTCTCGATAACGAAGACAACGCCACTGCAATTCTCATCACGCATATTGTTTATCAGAACTTCTCTTCCGGAATCAAATCCTGGTCCTTCTTGAGCCTCGTAGAAACGAGAGAGAGCGAGTATGTTCTATCCATCGTCGTATCCGGATCGTCTTTGCAGCAAAATGGTGAGGTTGTGTGGGCTGCCAATAGAGATAAGCCCGCGTCGCAGAACGGGATCCTGGGGCTGCAGTCTGATGGGAACCTGGTGCTCTCCGACTTGATTAATGGCGGGTCATCGTCTTCTGTTAGGAGAACCATATGGTCGACAAACAGTCTACATAAGACTGGATTACGATGGAAATCTGAGAGGATATGCAGCCGGACTTGCAGAGCCCTTCCAACTGTTGTCCGAAGCTATGAGTAAATGCCAATTGCCGAGCTCCTGTGGAAACTATGTGAAATGTAATTATCGGCCTATCTTGCGTGTCCTTGGTCTTCTTTTTCTGTTCTCTCATTGCCATTTGACAGCGTGTTACAGTTAATGGTATACCAAGAAGGCCGCTCTTCTTGAAACAACGGGTGGCTGCAAAGCTTGGGACATTGAACTATCAATGCGTATTTGCATGTGGACACGTCTTTAATGGGATTAATTGATGGCAGATCGGGGTCTGCACACATAAATCTCACCTCCGTCTCTCTTGGCTCGTTTGTAAGGTCACAAAATATACATGTGCATGATACCTTTGAGCAGCAGTTTTGGAACGGGGATCTTTCTGAAGGGACACATCTGGTGAATTCCGATGCAAAGCTACAGTAGCATTCTTATCATAAACACCCAAAACGAATTCTTGAATTATCTTTTTCTTCTCTTGGTGAAATTGCCGCACTTTTGCTTGGTAGCAGAACTCATAAGACCACCACCCTTCATGTCTTAGGAAGCAATCGTTGTTCAATGATTCAAGAAGCTCATCGGGCGTCTTTGCCTTACTCTGCTTATCTGTTACCGGAGTAATTACAGACAGAGGTAATTAAACAGAGAGGTAATTATCCACAGACAGAGAGACTGGGTGCCCACAGCTCGGAGATGGTTAACAGGCGAAATATGCGTGCAGTTATTAGGGTTTGGGATAAAATATGCCGGCAGAGTCATGTTGTTACTTCAAAACCTTGCAGCGCCAAAACGATCATGCCTCCTGCAAAATTTCTCGAGCTGTTGGGACATCCTCTGCAAAGACTGGCGTTTCGGTGCGGTTCACGAAACACCTGTGCGCGTTGTGACAGTTCGGCTAATTTTGGGAATAGTAGCCGTTTTACTTAGCACTGTGTGTGCTCTGACAGATGGTGCGTTACGTAGATTTTTTCTTGGAGACTGCCAGGTGCCCTCAAAACGTCCGACGCTATCAATGCTGGAAATTATTCATTGGCCTGCCCTTTGATTCTTGACTCGGCGTTCACCAAAACTGCGTATCTCATTGCTGGTATTTGGTTCAATAGAAACTGCGTCCGCCTCTCCGTGATCGTTAAGACCACGACCCTCCTGGATACGCACCAACTTCTTTTGCAGATTATAGGTGAAGAGATCGGGAGCCATGTTTATGAAACGGTACAGCAGAAAATGAAACGCTCATGGGTCGGCCATCTGTATGTTCTGTGTTACAAATGCGCGACAACTTTGTCTTATTACGAACAGTTCCATATTTCGGCTTCCGTGCTCGGCTTCGTTGAGCTGCTGGCATGTTCAAATTTCCACATAAGTTAGTTTCTGTCTTTCCCCGATATCATTATTAGCAGGATCCGCAGTGAGACTCGCTTCTGAAGGCGGGCGGAGGGTCGTTTGAAGGCAAGATCTTGTTAAACATTATGGAAGAAGAAGAAGGAATGGCTTCTGTTGAAATGTATCTATACGGCTTTTCCCTGTCCTCCCAATACTGTTCTTGATCCTTTCATATCGTTGGAAAATTGCTTTCGAGGTTGACATTCTTTCAGTAGATTTGAAATGAGAAGTAACAACTCCTCAGGCATGTAGTTTGAGTTATACAGACGTTGAGAAATTTCAGATGCATGATTCTGAACCACAATGAATATTTACGAGAACTGATGCTCATCTAAGACTCCAAGGCAAAATAATCTTGCCCACCTCTCTGCTTCAACCCGCCATGCATCCATTTCTTCATCATCGTAAGAAACAGAGGGATAAAATTTCTGAGGTTTTAAAAAGCTCTCAGCAAAGTTGCACAAGTTCCTTGCAATCCATTCTTGATGAGTGGAAAGAGGTTTATTTGAATACATGATGGTGCCCTGCAAATTGAACCGGTACATAATTTTGGAATGCAAGACTCCCTTTAAAACCAGTAAATGAAACTGCTCCATTTCTGCAATCAGAGATTAGAAGCATCTTCTAGGAAATATTTCGAATGATAGATTGAATAAGACTTTGAGCACTTATCCCTTCATTAGTCCTCCATGACAATAATGGGTAGGAAAGGATAACGGGAAGGAGTACATTTGATGATTGATCCAACGGCTCCTACCACCGCTGACAATAAATTCCCTAGGAAATGATGACAAAAAGTGTAAAAACTTATTGAAAGGCACTTCATAAATCACCACTAGACCCGAGGCAGCTACTATAATATATTTACACACTTGAGATCTATGCTTTGGGTTGAAGTGTTGTTTACTGTTCTCAACAACAATTTGAAAAACCTCAACCAAATCTGCAATTATATTTTCTTGTAAAGTATGCCTGCCAGCTATGTCATTGCACTATGTTGTTTTAGATAACAGAGTAGATGCCTTTAAAGTTCCTTCATCTTCAATACAATCATCTCCACAGGCAGCTTCTTTAATGCACAGAGCTAGAGTCATTAGCCCAGCTCGCCCAACAGATTCACATTTCACAAAAGATGCCAACTGTTGAACAAACTTTTCACGAGCGCTGCAGAAAAAGACCGAGGTGAACCGCCCTCAATTAGAACACCTTTGCCCTTAGGGTCAGTAGCCCATTCATCCAGATATCCTCTATGCTCCCAATGTAATGATGACATTCCCAATGCCAACAGCCCCTTGTTAATGTGAATAAACGAGAACCGATTTGTACTTTGGGCAACATAGTCGAAATTAATATCTGTTACAACACGGGGGACATCACGCTTGGAGAATGACAACTTATAAAATCCTGAGGGCAGGGTATTATTGGCCTAAACGTTTCTCCGACGTCAATGCCAAAGTCAGGGCTTGCAACCCTTGCCAATTGTTTGCGGGCAAGCATAAACTCCCAGCACTACCGTTAGTCCCGACCAAAACAGAGGCTCCTTTTTAGCAGTGGGGACTGGATTTTATAGGTGAAATTAACCCCCATTCCAGTGCTCAACACAAATGGATCCTGACCGCCACAGATCACTAAATGGGTGGAGGCTATTCCAACCAGAAGGGCAATAAATTCGATGGTAATAGATTTCCTAGAAGAAAACATTTTATCTAGATTCGACTGCCCCTGAAAGATAGTCACAGATAATGGCCAGGATTTTAATCTATGGCTATGATCAGTTTTTGCCAAAAATACAATATCGTTTTCGGCCATTCCACGACATATTATCCCTAAGGAAATGGACTGGCCAAGTCTTCAAACAAGAGTTTGATCAATATAATCAAAAAAGTGTTGAACGAGAACAAAAAATCTTGGCATGTGCATCTGAAATACGCTTTATGGGCAAATCAGATAGGCACGAAGAAATCTATCGAAACTTCTCCTTTCCAGATGGTGTACAGGACCGACGTGGTATTACCCATAAAATTGGCACTTCCCGTAATAAAACTGTGGCAAGATGAGAAAGAAGAACCAAACCATGTCACAAGGAGAATAAATCAACTGATCGAAGTACAACAACACAGGGTCGAAGTAGACGAAAGGTTGCATAAATACCAAGACGACATGAAAACGTTATTCGATCATAAGACAAAAGACCTAGAGTTTCTCCCGAGCGATTTGGTCTTGAGATGGGATGCTAGGAAGGAAGAATCAACAAAACACGGTAAATTCAATCATATTTGGTATGGACCATTTAGAGTCACAACTTTCGAAGGAAAAAATTCATTTTTATTAGAAAATCTGGACCTTAAAATCTTCAATGCCCCTCTTAACGGGCGTTATTTAAAACACTACATGAAATAATTGGTTCCCAAAAGATTTCCATTGTATATACCGGTTTGTATTTGCTTTCTATCTCATGATTTTTTTGGGGTAAGTTTATTTTCACTTTTAATTAATTAGGTCAGTAATTTTGTAGAAGTAGAAATACGTAATTTCCAATACATTCAACTCTTTTAAAATATACTCTTCGTGTTTACAGGATGTCGACTTGCGACCTAAACGAGCGAAAAGAGAAAACATAAATTCATATATCGGAGACTAAATTCTCCGAAAACAGGTGCTAGAAAAGGTTTTCGGTTATTTTAAAATGGTAAGGCAAAGGTACGAATTCCTGAGAATTCTGTTCTTTAAGAAAACAAAGGTCTCCAAAGCACCGTAACGGTCCCATCAATATAATGTTTTCGCTTGACTGTTTTTTTTAAAAAAAGAAAAAGAAAAAAGGGAACAATTACTTGCTCTGGGTCCTAAGAGTTTAAATTAAAATAAACATAGGAGGTAGTTAAAATAAGCAAAAAAAGTAAAGAATCTCTGGGAAAAGGTTTTCAAGAGCCGATTTTAATTTTTGACCCCTGTTTCTCAGTGTACAAACCTCTGTCCGTCACCTTTCTTTCGGTCTTCAGATTTACCTTCTTAAAAAGCCAAGTATCTTTCCGAGTTTATATACATAGGGGGAAGAGATTATGTTTTAACTTTGAAAGCTGTAAATAATATTTTGGAAAGTAAGTTGGTCTTCACAACTCCTCAGTCTCTTACTAAACAAAGTTATGCGTAGGTTGATCCTGACTATTCTAGGTTTTTAAACAGTTTCGAAAGATTGAGGCTTGCTAGAAGGAAAACCCCTAGAAATAATTTTCCCCCTTTTTCCCTACGGGCTAAGGTGTTGTGAAAGTTAAGGGAAGGTTGGTTCCAAGTAATCAAAGTAAGTTGACAGACCTCCATTGCAAAATATTACACATATATCACACCTCATACAAACTGATTGCCCCCACTTCGTGTTTTAAAAAGTAAATTGTAAGACATATGGTGAAAGGAAAGTCATATTTAATTGTCCATATAGTCATAAGAGATGATGCAAAAAAATTCAGAAATGATTTCCCTCGTCTCAGCATTTTAAATGCATAAATATTTTTCGAAGTGGTGAAAGGAAATTCAACAAAAAGGGCCAGATAACTTCACCGGGGTACTGAATAGGCTCGCTGACAGTGAAGCAATATCTGAGATATCTGTAAGGCTGTTATACATGAATCTCACTCTACTCTGGTAATCAATTTTCTCGAAACTGGATCTACGTCCTAAGTTCAGATAGGGCTCCCCGATTAAAAACATGTAATAAACTTCGTTTGATGCAAACCAAAAGCCAAAAGATCTGTTGGATTTCCTAGGACTGTTCTGATCGCCTAAATGCATACATAAATTCAATAAAGAGAAAGAGAAAGTCGTGAAAGGGACTGTAACTGGGTGTGAAACGTATTTGAGTGTTGAAAAGCTTTTCATAAGCGAAAGACAAAGTCTCTTCTTCCCTCTGTTTATCCTTTCCTTCAAGCGAGTTTCAAAGAAGTGAAACCAATGACTCCATTTACCCAATACAGGCACGTGGTCTACTGTTCTTCTCGTCTCACAGGGAGACGGGATCCCTAGTTGGAGCCTATGTTGGAGCCACCTTTTTTGACTAGTTTTAAGTGTAATTCTTTCAATCAAAGGTTGGTCATTTAAGTTGTCTTTTACTTCATGACCTTTACCCTTTGAAAATCTCAGTAGTTCCGATATTCAAAGTGGCGAGGGTTGTTGTACTCCTAATACCATTTCCTTTTAACCATGAATAATCTTTTTCACTTTTCTTTACCTCGGGATATCACGTTTCGGGAGTTACAATTCACACTATTTTTAAGCCCCGATGCGCAAAGTCGTGAAGTAACATTGAAAGTTTACCCAGGTTAGCGTCGAGAGTAAAGTTCCTTAAACCTTAGTTAAGCACTGCTAGTATTTCGCGTCTCGACGTTTGCCCTCCCCAAAAGTCTCACCGTCATAACTCCGATAGGCGAAGTCGCAAGACGTTCATGCAAGTTACCTGGGTTAGTGTCAGGGGTGAATAGCTTTTAACCATAGTTAAAATCTTTCGGGATTTCGTAACTCGACAAACATTTCTCCCAAAAAATATACCTTCGAAGCCTTGAATCGCGAAGTCGCGATATTACTTAAATATAAATTAATTAAACACTTAATCCAGTTTACCTTCTGGCTTAACTAGATCACATCATCGTGATCTCAGAATTTTGCGACTAGACATACGATCCTCCCGGGAACTTTACCTTCGAAGTCCCGAGTCGCGATATTAACTAAACATGATTAATCAAATGCTTTATCTAGATTATGTTCTTGCTTAACTAGATCGCATCATCGTGATCTCAGGTTTTAGGGGCTCGAAAGGTTAGAGTGAAAACTCCCGATACGACGAATGCCGAAAGGTTGATTAAAGTTTAAGAAAACCTGATTAAAGAAACTAAGACAACTTAATCAGGGTTTAA
The DNA here is from genome assembly GCA_009831015.1 of Picea engelmannii. Lineage (NCBI taxonomy): Eukaryota > Viridiplantae > Streptophyta > Pinopsida > Pinales > Pinaceae > Picea > Picea engelmannii. The sequence goes on from ML800659.1 coordinate 45,867, forward strand.
TACAAGTAATAATATGCATAGTCTATGAGGTAAATTTAAATGTTCCTTGCGCCAACTTGTGTCACGAACTGTCAAAATTTATGGCATTAATTGGAAATGAGGCGAAGCGACAAGTAAGGATATGGTTTTTATTGCTAAATCTGTCTCTAAAAATGATTTGACCGTTCTATTCATAAGGACGTCGAGGTTTTAAATGGTCGAATATATAGATCTTTTTCTTTCTGTTCTATTCATAAAGCTCATTTCCATTTTGCGCAGAGAAGTTTTTCTCAACAAGCTGATTTTTGTATGTATACACATTTTTATTACAAGAGAGCTAAGTCACAATCCTCTGTCATGGCCCCACGAAAAGCGTCCAAGGCAAGTGCTGAGATTTCAGGACAGGGCTCTGATAATGTTTCTGATACTTCACCACGAAGCGTTGATTCTGTTAGAACCTGGTCATACATCTCTGAGGTTCTACAGTCCAATTTGGTGAACTGTCCAAATGATTCCAGTGACAACGAGAAGGACGACTTGGCCACCAAATACAAGATCGTCATCCAAGCAGAGATGCATAAAGTAGCGTCCATGCCATGTCTTCTTCCTTACTATGATATGATCCAATGGGTGTTAGATCATGTAGATATCCCGACCAGAACCATCATCAACAAACATAAGGTTACTATTGGGACCTTTAGACCAGAACACTTACAGGCGATGTACAAGTTTCCACCCACGTCGAACTTCACATACAATGTCGAGTTTATGGAGGATTTTAAATAGAAGCAATGTGAGAAATACGACAAAAGCTTATATGATTTGATCAAGGATTGGGTCTCACACCCCGTGAAGTTCAGGGCATATAGCAACAGAGTTTATTCCATATCTTCTTTGGAACCGCAGTTCAAACACATAGCAATGATGACCTGTAGATTGTATGGAAGAGAAGACACCACACATTGTTTCCTCCCGTGGGTGCCTCTGATGTATATAATCGCATAAGGTTGTTCCTTCAACTGGGCCAAACTGTTGTCAGATAGTCTAACTAGTCGGATTACAGAATATCGGACGCAGAGGGCGAGAGGGAAGGCCACTTCATTTTTTGTGTCTGCATATCTCATGGATGCCATGTGTTTCATGACGCCTTTTCCCTTAATGAGCTGGAGCTAGGCTCCATCTGATGCTGAGCCTATCCACGTCTACCATTCAAAGCTTTGGGAGGATAAGGCCGCAGATTTCATATACAAAATTTTCAATTGGGTAATGGTACTGATGCATGTCACCATCTTCAGTAATCCACCGCCCAGGATCTCAGATAGCATCGTGGTCAATTTGAGCAGTGTGGCCGACTGATACGTGGAAGCAAAATTTTCATACATCAGGGTTTTCGACACTTCTATTTCTCCGCATGCTCTACCATTATTTATACCCCATAGGCTGGCTTGTCGCGAGATCGCCAGGCAAACCGTGATTAGTGGCATAAGCAAAGATCTTAAAGGATTTCAAAGAAGGTATGGACACCGTTCCCCATTCATTTGAACACCTATTCTTTATTAGATTTCAAGCATGCAAAGGCCAAGGAAACAACCTTGGAATATATTAAAGTGGTTCACATTGAATTCAAGAAACATGACCCACATAGGGTCGTGAGTAATCACATGGCTAGTTGTGGCCTTAAAAGATTTGAACACGAGAATTCACCTCATGATGATATTTTTCGAGGTGGGAGATCTTATGCCGAATTTCTGGCTCGGATACAAGCCCTGTCGCCCGAAGAGAGGGCTGATGTTTTCAAATTCCAAGAACATCGGTGGAGCTGCCTTCCCCCAGTATTACAGGGTGAGAACCCAACGACCTTAGAAGTGCGACAAATGGAAGCTGAGGTCTCCAAAGATTCAACACTCGATCAAGAAGAACACGAGGATAGGAAAGAGAAAACTGGGGACTCGAAACAGGAAGCTGAGACTTCCAACCCTTCAAGCGAGCCAACCTCGGTTGTTACTCTAGGGAAATCATCTAAGCAGATCGACAATCCCATCGTTTCTGTTACCCCCCTGCAGTCCACAAAGGGGATCCCAGACGCAGGTTGGAATTTTGGCGAAGAATTAACGCCCATAACAATGGAAGAGCTACCTCTGAATGAATTATTCTTCAATAAGAAGAGAAAGGTTGTCGTGAAACAAAAACTTTACCAAGAGGTAGGTACGGTATCCAAGAAATTTAAAATTTTAACTGATGGGAGAGCTATGAAAAAAGAAGAATTTGCAACTCAAATAGTAGGAACATTGGGGTCTTTTGCTACAACCAACCAATATTTAGTTGGGACCCTAAAGGTTCAGCTGAAGCGAAAAAATCATTTGATCAAAACATTAGAGGCTAAACTAGCTACAGCAGAGGCCGCTGCCAAAGATCAGACGAATACAGGTTTAGAACAAGTTAGAGTAGCTGATCAAAAGGAAATCGAGCAGCTCAAAGCTGATCTCGAACAGACACAGCTGATGGCTCAGACAAGTCAGATACAGATAGGCCAGCAAGGAGAATTGATAGAGCAGCTACAAGCCAAATTAGACTTCGCCGAAAGCCAGGTAATCGATATCAGGATATTTCAATCCCAAGATATAGAAATAAGAAAAAGAGTGTCAACAGCTCAACAAGGTCTACTTGCTAAGGTGGAAATGATTCAAAACAACTGCCAACTCATTGATCGAGTATTGGAAAACCTCACTCTCAGAGAAAAAGACGTTGGGGCGGCTCAGGTTGCTTTCCAGGGGGCTATTATAGCCACGACGAGAAGGTAAACAGGCTGTAGTTCCAGGTTTTCTATCTCAGAGCATACCTGAGGTAACATCTTGTTGAAAGAATGGGAGCGTAACATATCCAAAGGCAGACAACAAGCTAAAGAGGTAAGAAAATATTGTGAAGAAACCTTCGGTTTTCTAGGTGGGAGTTGGTTGGGTTCCGATGGTGAAAGAAGGACTGAAATACAGGTGGAAGGAAAGTTGCCACAATTGGTGAAGGATTGTTACACTTTCGAGGCCAATAATCAAGCATAACCTTCTAAGTTGATATCCCAGCTGGTGGAGAAGTGTGTCATTTTCATAGAGCATGCGAAGAGGCAGGTTTCTGGTACCAAATAAGGACAGAGACAAAGAATTGAAACGTTTAATCTCCTTTGTTGTAACCGAAAACCTTTAGAACAATTGAGATTCCAACATATAGAAATTTGTATAAATATACATTTTGAAGAAAGAACAAGGGCTGGATCTTTTTGGTCAATTGTAATAGAGACTATCTCCTTTTTGAGAATTAATACAAAGCAATCCAGAGACTCCTGATTCCTTCAAGACTGTGTTATGAGTTTGTTTTCTCTGTAATTTCGTATTTAATTTCATTTCGCTTATATATGTCTGATGAATGTTCCATTGCAATTTAGTAAAACCTCTACTATGGTGATCAATTTTTAGCCATCTATATCGTTTACAATTTTTCCTCTGTATCGGCTATTAGCAGGTACAAGATATGTGAACCTTTTAGATTGTCATATTTTATGCTTCGTCAAATTCCTTCTTATCTTATTTTCTTCTTCTGTTTACAGGGTGAGATTCTCCCTTGATAGGAGCCTTGTTTTATAGACAACTTGATGTTTTTCTCATATTTCACACATCATTTATTTAAAATATAACTCAGTTACGGAAAAAGGCCTTTGGTTTGCATTTTATCTTTGATATTGAATTCAAAAGTTCTATTTTATAAGATCAAATAGATACAACATAAAAAACCTCGAATTCACTTTTAATTTACTGTTCCTCTATGACTGTCCCCATTGTAAGACAACCTAATATTGAACCCGGCTTATCGGACCAAATCCATATTGCTTTAAATCTCTTCGATATTATGCTTAAAACAACCACCACCCGGGTAGAACTTGAACGTTCATGGGCTGCAATGTAATGGGACATAAACATCCAGGAACAGTTGGAAGCGCGACAACAACAACCTAGAAATCAACCTTAGCTTCCTTTCTCGAAGGTTGATGCTCTCCTCCTTCTTACTCTTCACTCACTTTCAGATGCCTAGACACTGTACTTTCTAAGCCTTAGCTATAGACTCTAGAACAATTGTATGCGTCCCTTGGATAATAAATAGCTATTTATTATTATTATTACTTATTATATATTATTTAATAATCAATAATTATATTGTTAATTGTTAATCTAGGAGAATCTCTTCCCAATGTTGTCCAAACATCAACATCAACAACTCCTTCCCCATAACTATTGGTTTTATTTCACAAACCACAACTTTAATTCCATCACACCCCCAAAAAACCACGATTTGGAAACTTGTTCATGCTTACAAGACATGAATTATATGTAAACTCTGCAACATTTCCTGAATCTTTTGGCATTCCATTAATAGATATATATTTTCCTTTATTTTGATTGGTCTCTTTCATTTGGTTATAATTTGCTGAAATTCCATATCTCTGCATACTTTTTAGATACTTGGCCAAACATATCCAATGTTTATAGTTTTACATTGGGCCAACATTTCCATAAGTTCAACTACATTGTTTTATGGAATGTTTACACCATCCATAGAAATAACCCCAACCCATATAAACTAGATGGACCAATTCAAAATGTTCTTCCATTGACACAAAATTTGATGTCCAACTCACGGAGTGGGCCTGGTTCTCATTTTTTTACATAATGTCTGCATATTAATGACACTCCCTCATTTCCATTAGTCTCATTGTCATAAGAGCACATCCCTCCAAAAAGAAATGAATCTATGAATTTTTTATTTTTCTTCTGACATTACCACCTCTAGTGGATATTGACGTCTTACTTGATGTTTCCCCTTCCCCTCTTTATTCATAACTACCATCACTATCTGAACCGATATATGAAATATATCTGTTTATTTGTCCCTATTCATGCATAATAACCAATTAACAATGGTTAGTATGCCTCTCTTTTAATTGAATTAGTATCCCTCAAGGACATCCCTCACTTGGAGAATTAATATCATAATGGATGAATTCAATACACATACTTGATTTACATACATTTCTTTCCATTTTTAAAAATATATCAAACTTTTAATTACTCAAGTAGAGATAAATATAGTGGTATCCCAACCTATTGTGTCAAATTTGTGATCCATGATATCCAATTTCAATATATTTATGGTTTGTTTCCCTAAGTGACTAAAAGAAATGAGAAGTGATTATACGAAATGAGAAATTGAAACATATCCTTTGATATGTCAAGGATATATGAAAATCCACAAATAACCATGCCATTTAATATGTGGCGTTTACTATGGCCTGAAGCAAGCCCAATTACTATAGGTTAATTATTTAATTATAAATTGTGACTCACAACTTATAATCATGAAGGTGTAGCATACCCGTGGGGGAATGAAAATGGATGTCCATCACATTGGAGATAAAGTCCTCTTCAAAGTATTCATTGCATGCTTCAATATTGCCTAAATGTATGAATATCTCACATTCAATGATAATGAAACATAATGGTCAATGCTTTTTCTACCTTGGGCACTAAGCTAGAATGTGGTATGGAGAAAGTATGGCGTTGGAATATTTCTACGATTCCAATCACATCCCCATGGAAATTAAGAAAATGATACTTAAATACCGAGAGCTCAATGCTCTATCTTTCAAAATGATGTCTTAGGTTACAACTACCTTTCATGCTTACATTTGAACTGCTCATGGCATTTCAGTACAATATACGACAATTAAGGAATAGAAGATCCATGTTATTAAATATTCCTACTTAGATTATGTAGTCCATTAGACATGCTTACTCAAACATTAAACATGTGTAATCAGATTATATAAAATAAAATATCTCAACAGTTAGAATATTTAAACACTTAGGAGTTAGTTAAGATAAACTTGGTCTAATGTGTCTTTAGGTAAAAGAGTGTTTTTTAATATGCATTAGTATGCATTCGTAGTTATGTAATTTGACGATTATAATATTTTCTAAACATAAAATGATCCAACGGTTCATATTCTCCTTAATATTAATGACTATATTGATTCATGGATATCACCTGATTGGTCCATGATCTCCATTTAAAGAGCATGGAGGTTCATTTACTGAAGATTGATTGTGATAAATTTTTATGCACACATTTTTCTTTGCATTAATATACTGCCTCGAGTGACTTTGTTGGCTGGGGTTGTGGACTATTTCCCTCCTTAAGGGTTTTAACCACGTAAAACAATGATGGTGTACTGATATTTGATCTAGTTGCATGAGTGGTTAACTAATGTGTTTTTCCTAAGTGGAAATACCATGTTTCATAGTATGTTTGAAGACCCACTCCCGTTGTTGATCGAGATATTGAACTTGTGTCGCCACATGCATCAAAATATTTATGGGTTTTGTTATTTTTGTGCATTTCTAGATTGAGCAAACTATTCCATCATGCTTGGAGCATAACTTTTAGTTGAAAACACTTTTTTTTTCACTTGAAAAGGTTTCCATTTTCCTAAGATAGAACCTTTTTTGTTAGATCTAGAGGTATAAAATTTCATTATGCATTTTTAATTTTTTTTTGAGTTAATATTTTGGTTTTACTATTTATATTCGCATGTTACTATTCTTTTTGGTATGTGCATGCTATTTGTAGTTCACTCTGTGCAATCTCAAAAAATCAGAAACAAAACGTTTTTTTTTTCTTTTCTCTGTGCTTTATGCAATCTCAACAAATAAAAAATAGAGAGAAAACTTGCATTTTCTAGGTAAGCTAACTGAGATCTAACCCCATTATTGTAAAGTTTTGATTTTTTTTTCTTTCAAAAATTTGCTTATTCTTTTGTACGACCATGTTGAATTTTTTTATAGGAAAATGTAGTGTACTTATCCCAAAACTTTAGAGCAATCACATGAAATGTACTGAAAAAACTGAGAACACAAGAGAAAAGAGAGATAAGAATAGAAAGCCATGTTCACTTTCCACTTCAAGGGGGCGACCTCCAAGAGAAATTCTCCAAATACAATAACAATTCTTGAAAAAACAATAGCTAACCTTCTACTCAATATATAACTATACCTAGAGAATATTAACTACCTATGGGGCCGTTATAATGAGGGACGACCAACTAATTTGGGTTTTATTACTAAAAAGGACCCTTACTTACAATGAGTGACTATTAACTAACTATTTAATGGGCCTTATTCAAGGAAGATGGCCTCATAAATTAATAAAGTATCTAAGTAAGGGGGTTAGGGTAGGAACCTAACATGTTCTCCCCCTTCGAAAGAAACGTTGTCCTCAAGGCTGAAGGAGAGGCCCTGACCTCCATGTAACAACCCTTCTCAGTGAAAGAAACCCTCACTTCGCGGGATCACCCTCCAAGTGTACTAAAAGTGTGATATTCCATCTACCCCATGTACCGTGGGAATCCCCCTACAGTCACCTCTGTAGATACCTATGAAAGACCACTAAGATTACCAACTCACAGTCGGCCTCTAGGGGGGTACAGTCGACAATTAGGACTGAACATATGGGCAAGATAACAAAGTATAAAGTTATTCAAGAGAACTGAAGACAAGTGGAATGGTAAGACCCTTGAAGACCCAAAACAGATTAAAGATTCACGAAGCACCGAGACCAAATGAAACCAATATTTTCTCAATAAAACCCTCAATATACGTTCTTTCCACTATGATTGGTCAAGCTTTGGAGGGTTAATCTCCGCTACTCTCTTGCATGCGACCTTGTGTTTAGCCCTTGTGTTAGAGGGGTTTTCCAACTATTCCTATATGACAATTGGATTTTATCACTCTTTAGTTTTCTACAATCTTGTTTAGTAGTCTTGGACAATTTACTCACTTTTCCTAGTCCAAAAACCCTAGCTCTAAATTATTGTTGGTGTACTATAAACAAAAATGTCTAGTTAATTTGATTAAAGCATTGGTTGGTTTTAATGGTATTTTTACTGAGAAAGGGTCCATAGAGATGAAACTAATGATGTGTGAGACTCAACTCTAATAGAATGCTAAAAGAATGAAATGCAATCATTTATTTTCGATGAATTCTATCTACGAGAAGGAGAAGAGTTATTTTCTTCTTAATGTAAACAAACACTCAATATGATGCAACTTTGCAATTTGCCTCTTTAAATGGAAAGAGGAATGATGCCAAACTATCAAATAAATGTTTCCAAAATCCCAAACAAATACAATCCCTTTTCAACCATATACCAAAACATTCGAACTTTGAAACATCACCTAAGGAAAAATTCAAGCACAAGAATGCCTTCAATGCAAAACCCAAGCTTTCAAAGGTAAAAAAAAAAGTTTTTTCAAATAACTTGAAAAAGGAATTGCACTCAAATATGAGATGCAAATCGAGATAGTTGGTTTTGTTTAAACAATGAAAACAAATCTAAAGGAACACCCAACAAATTTTTAAAAACAAAAGAAACTCTCTTACAGAGATGCCATCAAAACTTAAAAGTTTTAGGGAATGAGGCTAGATAGTTTAGATTGTACCCTAAAAAAAAAAGAAAAGTGTTTTTAATAAATTCAACAAAATAACACACATGGAAAAATTTTAAAATGGATTTGAAAAATTTGGAAGTAATAACTGCTAGGACAGATCTGAGATAGATCTTGAGGGTTGGAAGAAAGAAAAGACACATATCTGGGATTTTTCTGAAGGATGCCCCTTCAAAAATGGCTGTTAGAGCCTTTTTGCACCCTATTAATGAGAAAACGGTGATCAAAAATTCCCGATCACTCCCTATAGAGGTTTAGAGGGTGACCACGAAGGTCTGGTCCCTCCCGCGGTGTGATTTTTAGGGTGGTCTCTCCCGACAATGGGGCAGATTGCGACCAAAAGGTCTTAGTCGCTCCCTATAATGCAGACACTTGCGACCAAAAGGTTTTGGTTGCTCTATGGACACAGAAAAACCATGAACACGACATATAGGATATAGAAAACAACATATCTAAAGAAGATATGTCAGATCCGGGGCTGAGATTTCTCAGATAACCTTGAAAAAGAGCAATAAAAAGAATGAAAAAAAAAATCGACTTGAAAAAAAGCAAGGATTTGAGAATATGGATTTAAAAACAAAATGAGGAAGAAACTAATTAGTTCCCCAATATGGTCGCCATTCTATTGTAGGATATTTTCACTGTGCTGGAGATAAAATCCCTTAGGATCTTCCTAGAACTAAGACAAAATAGAGGTGTAAACGACATATTTTCCTAGATCTAATTCATACATGAAAAGTAATTGGTGTAGAAAAAGGATTAATCGATGATCGAAGGTTGTCCCTACATGCTCTTGGATGACCTCTTTCATGAATATCTCCTTCTTTCCTAGCAAATCAGATCTATAGACATAGAGACATGAAAAACCTTTCACAAGATCAAACTAATCATGCATAAATCAATGACATATCTAATAATGTATCATAACACATGAAAACATTAATTCTCCATGAGGAAACATAACAATTACACACACATCCAAGTAGAGGAAAACATCTTGTACACCTTCTATTAATGGAACAAATAGATTACAAATTACAATCAAGGAAGCTAATGCTGCAGTCCTTTCCCAAGTCCCTTTCCCAAGCTCAGTAATCAATCCGCTAGAATAAGTTTGCTTTCTCTTTTCATCCCCCCTTTTTCTCACGAGAGACCCCTCCTTATATAGGATATTAGGGATAAGATCAAAATGGTTGAATTGGATAGGATTCCCATGCCCAAGATGAAAATATTATTGAGGTCGAACCCCAAGAAAACATGATTGAATCTCATCCCACAAAACCAATCCTAAAAAGGGATTAAAAAACCCGGTCACAGCCTGAATAACTGGCAGGGAGAGACCAATTGCTCCTTGAAGGAATACAGGGAGTGACCATCTCTTTTGGTCGCTGGTTGTAAAGGGACAAGAAGTGAACATGGAAAAAAATGGTGTTAAACTCAAGGGAAAAGTGGTATAGTTTGGTGTCGCAGAATGCTGACCCCTAGATGAAACCCATCAAGTGCTCAGGTGGAAAATAACTGTATAACACCAAGCTTGGATGCATTTTTATCAAATTTTGTTGGAAAGGATTTGTCTTAGTCTTCATTGGGATTATATGCTGGATAATATTTGTGTCATAAGTCTTAAGATCATCATATGTCTAGGAAAATATATCTTTGTATTCTATGAACAATTTGATGAAGGATTTCCTTTAAGCTAAGGAGTAATTTTTTCCAAGGTTGATGTTCTGAGGTAGACTTCTTGTTCCAAGATTTATCACCTCAAACTACATTACTGAACTTTTGGTTTTGTAGTTTGTCACTTTTTAAAATTTGTCTGGAAGACAATAGAGCTTCTACAACCTCACTACATTCTTGGGTATATTATTAATCCGATTGATTTTACTTTGATTTTTCTAATATGATGAGTCAAGAACATCAGGATCCAGATATTGAACATATTGGCCTTCATCTATGATAGAGTATTTGAAGTTTCCTTCAATATGGAGGAATTTTATAATCTACTGGTCATCATCAAATACTCTCCAACTATTTACATTGTCAGGAATTGAAGGCTTGTATAATAATTCCACATAAAAGTGTTAGGAATTATTCCTTTTGATGAAATTAGTTTGGATGCCACATTAGCTAATAAAGCAACATCATAGTTTAACGAATGAGGAACACGAATAATATTAAATGCATCAAAATGTTTAATCAATTCCCATACCTCTTGCTGGTAATGCTTGAGGTGACTTGAAAGAAAATGTACAATGTTTCTTACTTGTCTGATTACAATCTCAGAATCACCAAATACCTTGATATTCATTTCTCCCAATTCTATTTCCTTTATTGATCCTTGTATAAGAGCTTCATATTTGGGAGTATTGTTTGTACATTGGAAATCAAGTCTACATGCAATCAATTTTTTCTTCCCATTATGTTCTTTTAGTATGAAACAACACCTGCACCTTCAAGAGACTTGGATCCATCAAAAAATAAAGTCCACATGTTAGGATCTCCTTTAGGTATAATTATGGACTTAGATTTTCCCTTACTTTCTAAATTATTGAGGTTAATGAAGTTAGCATATATCTCTAATTTATCCCTAGACACTATGTTAGACTGTACATCATGGTTGTTGTTAATTTTACCTACTATATTACAGTGAGGCTCAACAATATGAGTGCAATGAAGGATTTCATAGTGTGTGTTTTATTCCACATGAGAATAAATTTCAGCCGTGTGATTCCCAAAAAATGAATCGTAGGAATAATTCCATAAAATTGAATGATTGAATAGTATGGGTTCATACGGGTCATTTAATTCTGTCACTACATGCTTCATATACCTTTCTCTATCTACTTTGATTTGATTAGGTTTACCATTATAAGGGAGCTATAAGTGTGACCAATCAGTAGAAAAATATCCATCAAGCATAACAGACCAATCTCTACTCAAAATCATTCCATAACTATCAGGGATATCTACTACTATAATGTCGATGGTTTGGTGCACTTTGGGGTTGGATGATAATCTTATCAAAACACTCTTTAACTCCCCAAATAAATTTGACTCTTGTCCTATCCAACTATATGATTTGGATATCACATTCTTCAGGTTTGATATTGAGTTGATCACATACTTTGAGTGAAATTACATTAGAATAACCTCACAAATCCACCATCCAGTTGTGTACATTTATGTTAAAAATATCAAAAGTCATTAAGAAAGGAGTATTGGATCTTGATCTTTGACCAGTCAGAGACGCATTGACAATTGATTGTCTCTTTGGTGTTGTCTTTTTAGTGGCTTGGTCAACTTTACCCTTTCCCTTTATTGCTCCAACATTAGCTTCCTTGGTGATCATAGAAGTATTACATTACAGAGTTTTAATTAAATTCTGTTGAATCTGAGGTAATTTCATAAGTTCAAACAAATAAATGTTTGCTTTAGTTCTTTTCAAATCTTCCAAAAAATCATAATCCAATTTAGATGGAGGAGTAGAAGGAGTGATTTTCTTATCACCATAAAGTGTCTTATGGGCATTGGATGTTGTTTTAGCAGTGTCGTAAGAGGTGGTAGGGTTGGAATATTATGATTTATTGAAACTTCTTGTGGTTATTGTGTTTTGAGACATGTGTATTTATTCTGCATCTTCTTCTTCTCCTAACCTGAAGGAAATACCCCAAAAATAATTGACTTGTTGTTCCTCTGTTTCCTTAGCTTCTTCATGAGATTGATCTTGTTGTGCATCTTCCCCCCCTTCTTCATCTTTATATTCAATATTTTTTTCATTTTTCCAAGCTTGAAGGGCCTAAACAATATCTTCCATGTTAATTCCTTCTAAAGACAGGTAAGTAGTCTATTACTAGGGGGAGTGCTCTTTTCTTTTTTGGGTTGAAATTAAAAAACATTTTGGGGGTTAGAAGAGCCTTCTCCACAGTTATTTTTTAGATCAATAATTTTATTGGTGAGTTTCTTAACAATTCTCTGTAAAGATTCCACATCTGTAGATTCCAAATCTTTCTTCTCTTCAGGGGGTTAGGTTACAATGGTTTTGTTATTGCTACTTGTTTTTTTTTTCTTTTGAGGGTTCAATTCCGGGGTTTCTTTTCAAACCTAATATGTCCTTTTCAAATTCAATGGATTCTTTAAAGGTTGCTTCTAGTGTATTCTTATAAGATATTTTTACAAACATTTCCATAGAAAAAGGGAGGGCTAAGGTATAAAATTATATAGACACATCTTCAATAGGTTTAGAAGCTTGAGGTATTCTATTAATTAGAGTGAGAAACCTCTGATTGAAATCCTTAATTTTTTTTATTTAGCATCCATTTTTATTCTTGAAATATCCAAAACCAAAGTAGCATGAGTCTTATCTTACCAAGTTTTTCAATAAAAGAAGTCTCAAAAGTTTTCCAACTAGTAATAAAGGCTTGAGCTAGGGAAAATTACCAAGTAGAAGCCCTATTTTAAAATGTATAAGGAAATAATCTCCAACCAACATCTTCATATTCCACATCCATAATTCTAACAACAAGCATGAACTTTTTGATATGGTCTTCAACATAATCTTTCCTATCACGATCAAATTTTGGTAAAAACTTATCAAGATGTTTGGGAATGTCATGGAGTGCCCCAGGTACTGCCACACCATTAGGAACCAACCATGGTTGGTTATTTGGTGGGTTACTATTTTTTCCAGTTTACCATGATTAATTGTCTCCCTTTTCCTTCTGGTTCTTCTTCACCCTCAGGTTCGTCTTTAGGTTCACCCCTTGGTGTTTTGGGTGGGGATTTGGGAGGAACGAGAGGTTGACCACCACTTGAAAGAAATTAAGGTCATAATTTGAAGTCACAGGGTTCAAAAATCCCTAGTAAGACTTGAGAAAGGTGATATTTGGGTGTCCCGATGGTTGGGATTCCTTCGTGGGCAGGGGGGATTCCAAGATATGGTTCTTCCCACATAATGCTCCTTTGGCCTTGGGGTATTTAAAAGTCAATAGGGAGTTGGATGGTTTTCCTTCTCCATTGGTGAGTTAATACACACTCATGAGATTATATTATTATTGTGTCAAGCTCTTCTTTTGTGTACCTATGAGGTGTCAGAGATATAGCCTTAGAATGAGTAGAACCTTGTTGGATGAAAATTTGAGCAGGAGTATTGACTAAGTATGAGAGAGGATGGAAGGATTGCATGGGGTTAAGGTGGTGAGAATCACTTGGCAGAGTAGTGTTTATCAACGAAATAGAACGAGTAGGGTTTAACGATTTCCTAGCATCCATTCAGTTTTATGGTAATCCTTCTATCACCATTTCTGTTGACAGGTCATGATTGGCCTATTTAGATTTAGTGGCTCTGTCTTCAACTTTTTGTTATTTTTCCCTCTCATTTTCCCCCAACTTATATTTTTCCTTTTACAATAACATTTTGAATTTTTATTTCATTGTAGTCCTTTATTCATCTTCTTCATTTTGGATCTTTTCTTTGGATGGATTATCTTGTAGCGTTTGTAACACTTATTCAAAAAATAAAGCTCCTTTGAAGAGGTCTTCAACAAAGTTATTTTCATGTATGACTTGGTGCATTAGCTTGAATGATTTGATATGGTCGTATAATATATTATGGGGATCACACCCTTTTAAGTTCCTTGCGCATAAGAATATTTCCTTCAGTGCCTCGACTTCCTTCTTAGCATGGGGTTTGTTTCCTACGTGTAGTTGGAAATTGGGCCAATATTTATTGTTTTTCTTGGATATATATGCTATGTTTCCTTTCTCTACCATCTATTGAATATAGGATGATTGTTCCCACATAACACCCTCCCAATTTTCTTGTCTTAGCCTCTATCCAAGACAAGAAATTGGGTCCCCCTTCTAATTTCCAACCGAAACCCTTGCACTCTTTCCCTCGTGAAAATAGCTACGCCCAAGTTCTCCTCACCCTACCTCATATTATCATTTCCAGTTCCTCCTCAGATCACTTCTACCCGACGATCCTCACTTCGACGAATCCCTTATTCATGTGCTGACACATAGTGTACTGACACACATATCATGTCTTCCACCTCCACATTGGCGCACCGACGATTCCTTCACCAATACATAAGATACATCCCTTTGAACTTGGATAACACACCAATGCACCTCCACTAAACTTCACTAACACATGTCTTCCTCTCCTATGAAGTACGCATGATCAATGCCAACAGATCGTTATGTTCACGCATTCATCATCACCACACACACTCCTTCCATCAACTAAATTTCTTCCAATTTCATTGATGCATCACATATAAGCTACACTCCCTCCCTTTCACTTCATTATAGGGATTATCGATGAGGTTCACCTCTTCATCCCTGACATGCTACCAGTTGACAAGTTTCCCTTTCCTATCACAAATGTGTCAACGGAAGGATATTAACCCCTCGTCTTTGTCGAGCACATTGATGACAATATTATCTCTCTTGCCAATGCTGATCAAGTCAGCGTAGCCCACTTTTATCTTAAGGCCTATCTCGGCTCCCTCCAAGCTCATATCCCTCCTTGCTGTGCTCATTAGTGAATCCCCTTACATTATCAATGACCAAACTCTCCACACTAATCTAGAAAACTATTCATTGATTTCCTATCTCACATGATCGACTTCAAAATTCATTCATAATCAAGTTTTTCCATGTCTCCAGCAGCTCACATTTACGTACTGCATCATCATTTTGATTTGTGGCTCTTGATTTTATGACTAACCATGAGCATGAAAGTGTCCTATATCATCAGATAGATTAACATAAGCATATGTAGGTCTTGTATTGGCTCATAAATGCATCTTGAAGGAAAATCGGTCATTTCGGCTCTGAAACCATGTTTAGTGTCAAACAGTTGGTTTATATTGATGGACAATTGGTTTGGATTGTTGGTTGTCATTGAAGTCAACCTTTGGAGAGTGATATTGTAGATTGATGTCAACTCTTAGAGATTGATGTCAACTCTTACATATTGATTTCAACCCTTGAGTATGTTTGGTAGCTCTAAAGGTATGGTTAAGGAGCCCAAGTTTGGTTGAGGAATAATATAATAAATATCAATGTATATGCAGGTAAGACTATTATAGATGGATAATATATGTCATGCCATTTCCGATGATATGTGGAACGCCACATAAATCCTCACGATTAGAGAGTTATAGCCATATGAAGTTGGAGAACCCTCATGAGTTTTCTAGAAGCCCCTAGAAGGTCAAATAAGTCAATTATTCTAGAAACTCATAGAAGAACTTTACTAGTCAAATTGGTGGTAACTAGGAGTTAATTGTGGGTATAGTTGTTGCATTAAGAAAATAATTAAAAATAAATTAGTTGCAACAAGAAGTTGCGAGTTTGGTAATTATGGTAAAGTAGTTGTGATGAGAATATTGAATAGTCAAAGTGGTTGACCAAGAAATAAATTAAATAATAAAGTGATTGCAACAAGGAGTTAGTTAAGGAAAAAAAGTTATGAATTGACTAATTATAGAAAATTTAGTTGCAACAAGAAGTTGTGAGTAAAGATAAATTATTTAAATAATAAAGTAGTCAAAGTGGTTGCAAAGAGAAATTATTTAAATAATAAAGTGGTTGCAACAAGAAGTGGTGAGTTTATTATTGATGGATAAGTCAAAGTGGTTGCAAAATAAATAAATTGAATAATAAAGTTAGTTGCAACTAGGAGTGGAGAACTTACTCTTTGTGGAAAGTGGTTAAGTTAAGTGGACAAAAATTGATACTTCTAGAGGAAACTACTTGGAGAGTATAAATAAGAGAGAAAGGATCTCCCATTAGCACCTATTGAATATCATTGAATATCTATTTTGTGAAAGGTTATTTGGGAAGGTATTATTGATAGAGAAAAGTGCGGCATAAAAAGTGTGGCTGAAAAAGTGCGGCAAAAAAAAGGTGAGGTAGAAAAATTGTGGCAGGAAAATCACGGCAGAAAAAGTGCAGTAGAAAAATTGTGGTAGAAAAAGTGCGACAGGAAAATCGTGGCAGCAGATTCATGGCAACATAACGCTACAAGAAGAAAAAAAGGTATGGTTTTCATATGTGCAATGTTCAACTTATGAATCTGGTTGAGGGTTTGCCTTGTAAATTTGTTGGATGCCCTCTTAGAAGTTTAGGGCTTGTTGAAGAATGGTTTTGAGGCAGATATATTGAAGTATATTGTTAGTACACTTAGTTTAATTTATTGGCATATCTTGTGGTGCATTGTGAGAGACACTTGTTAGTGTTCTTGGTATATGATTGGCTTATGATGTTGGTTATGGAGCTTGATTATCTTCCTGATTTAGAGGTCTTTTACTTTCAGCCGTGTTTATGCCCCATGAAGTATTTACACCCCAGAAGTATGTACACTCTTCCATGCAAGGGAGTGCAGAGGGGGGGTACCCCCTCTGTGGGGTCCGGGGGAAAGCGGGCCCCCAGCGGGGGTTCGGGGGCGAAGCCCCCGAAGAAAAAATTGCCTTGTAAAAGTATATTGTAATTTCATTGTAAATCTGGACCATTCATTATAAGGTCACAGATCTAACGATAGAGATTACGTTAGGGTTTTTTTCCCTAGAAGGCAACCCTCTTTTACGAGGGAAATGTATTGCGGCTATGTATGTTGGCGAGTATTGTATTCTGAGAGAGGAGACTGTGAGAGAAAGAAGAGGAAGTGACAACGGGTTTTGCTGTAGGTTGTATCCCTTAATTTTGCTGGATAATAATAAAGAAAGGACCTGGCAATTTCTCTGGTGGACGTAGCCCACACTGGGTGAACCACGTAAATTTGTGTCTCTCTTGTATTGTGTATCTTCTGTGTTTTGTTTCCGCATTTGTTTTATTTTATTGCTCCACGATCCTGTTTTTCTAACATATGAATGATACATCCTCGAGGCTACATAAAAGTTAGGTTAGGGCACATGGTTTGATGTAAGGGTTTATGGTATTTGGTTATGGATAGCATGATGTATTGCTAGAGAACTGTTGATGGTTATATTGGTATATGTATTTGGTATATGGTTGAGGTACATGTTGGGTACATGGTTGAGACAAGTAGTTGATGAGTTGACACATACATGAGGTGTATAGTTGATGATGTTGGTACATCTTGATGAGTCATAGTTGATGTGTATTTGATGCATGAATTGGTACATACTTGGTACATGGTTGGAGACACTTGTTAGTAGTATTGTTGACACATGGTTTATGAATGATGTAGCATACTTGTCTTGGTATATTATTAGAAGAACATATTGATCTTGGTGATGATTATGAGTTGTTGTGATATGCTTGGTTGATGCACATCTTGGTGATATTGTGAATATGGCTGACAATTGTCTTGGTGAGTAGATTTGATTTGGTTGATAAGATTGATGAGACAGGTTGTTGTGATAGGTTGTTTGGACAGGTTGTTGTGACATGTTATTTGTATAGGTTTTGTGCATGGTTGATGTACTTGTTTATGGTACAGGTTGAGGTATATATTGATGCATGGTACATGTTGGCATAAGTTATTGGTACAGGTTGTTTACATGTTATTGGTACAGGTTGATTACAGGTTGTTTGGTACAGGTTGTTTAGTGCAGGTTGTTTAGTGCAGGTTGATTGGTATAGGTTTACAACAGTATATCTCACAGTGATAGTGTGACAGTGGTTCCATCATTCTACTTGTATTTCAAGGTGGTTGGACGAGACAATGATAGGTGGTTGTAGCCACCTTCCGGTTGTATCTGAAGAACATAGGGGGTTGTATCCTCCTTCTGGCTGTAGCTAGAGAATTGGGGAGTTGGAGCTTCCCTCGGTTTGTAGCCTGAGAAACTAGGTGGTCAGAGCCTCCTTCCAGTTGTAGATGGAGAATTGGAAGTTGGTGTTTCCTTGATTTTAATTCTTGTCAGATAAGAAAAACATTCCGTGGTTTTCTCCCGCATTGGGTTTCCACGTAAACATTAGTGTTCTGTGTATTGTGTGGATGCGTTTGTTATTGTTTATTATGAATTGATGAATGTTAATGCTTGTGATATAGTAAGATATTGATTATGAACATATGAACATGGTTGAATAAGTAAAATAATATACTTTTTGGTTTAAAGGATTAATAAATGGTATGCTTTCCCATTACTAATTCACCCCCCCTCTTAGCAATCCAACATTTAGCACCTCAAATGTCAAGTGGTTGTTTATAATTCAATTTTATTGACACATCACCTCAACATCAATGGATGAAATAAGAGCCTATATAACATAGATGAAACAAGAACTTATGGAATCAAATTTTGGCGAAGAAATAGCAAGGACGAGGGTCCAAACTTTGATTTAAAAATGTCCTTGCTCACAATTTTGGGCACTGGCCAAAGTGGATTTGTCACTCCTTAAACATTCTATCTATATGGATTACACGATTATGATTCCAACGTAACTGATGAAATTGAAATCTAAGGTCCGGAAGTGTCAAAATGATCGCCAAGGATTTCCCTCCAAGCAAGCCTCACCAACCACAACCATAATTTAAAAATGGATCCATTAAAATGATTGAATAATAGGTTCAATTATATTAATAGAAGCATCTCTTTATTCCCTTCGTGTTGCAAAAAATAACACCTCAAATGGACGTCATATGAGAGAGTTATGGTCTTTCGAACTCAAGCTCTTATTGTTTCTTACCAGTGAAGGGACACTTAGAAATTTTTCCAATTTTATATTCCAAAAGAGAAGGAAGAGTTTCTGAAATCCTTCGATAGTTATTGATTTATCCTCTGAATCCATTGAAGGAGTTGGTTCAAACTATTTCGACAGGTGTTAGAGCAGTTAGTTCAAATCCCTTTGAAACATATAGGAGGAGTTAGTTCAAACTCCTCCGATATGTGTCGAAGGAGTTAGTTCAAAATCCTCTGAAACATATCGAAGGAGTTAGTTCAAACTCCTTCGATGTGCTAGAAGAGTTAGTGCAAATCCCTCTGATATGTGTCGAAGGAGTTAGTTAAAAATCCTTCGATGGAAATTTAGAGGAGTCAGTATTAACTCCTACGATGGAAATTTAGAGGAGTTAATACTAACTCCTTCGATAGAAGGTCGAAGGAGTTATTACTAACAGAGGAGTTAGTACTAACTCCTCCAAAACTAAAAAAACTACCTCTCATAAATCGAACATAACATTTAACTCGGGTGTCCGTTTTATGCGTTCTTTATATTGTTGGAAATTTATTTCCGAGATATAAAACTTCCTAGTTATATTATTTGATAAATTACTAACATATGGTATACTTATTTTTAGATTAATATCTAGTACATTGTTGGAAACCCCAAAAAACACAATGCCTCAATCATGAGCAAACGAACCATGGATTGAATCCAAGGAAGATTACTTCATATTTCAATTATTTAATTCATCCGTTATGTGCATTCTAATGAATAGTATTGATGGTTTATTTGGAGTTACTCTCTTCTATTATATGTTGAATGGTGCCAGGTACCGAGCGAAGGAGGGTCATGCTCAATATTCTCATGATGAAATCTATTTTTAAAGACGACGAAGGAGAAATAACGAAAGATGTAGCAGTGATGGAGTAGAAACAAAGAAAATATTAGGCAAATGGATGAAGAAGATATCTAGAAACTCCATGAAAACTAACTGTCGAAATTGGATGAAGAAAATGCTCCCATGCCCAAGGTCATTCTTCATGATGTGTAAGGCACATATGGCCTGTTATAGCACAAGTTTTAGGTTGGTAAAATCCCAACCCAACCACAAAATCAAGTGCTAAAACCGGGGAATCCTACAACCAATGTCACCTAGATGTAGGTCCCGCACTTCAAGGGTGACTAGGTCACTCTAGGGAGGTGATCTCGGTGACCCTAAGGGGAATGAGATGTAGATGGATGGAGATGAAAGTGAAACCCATAGAAATAATATCTAATTGGAGTGATATTTGGAAAGAGATGCCTTGTAAGTCAAGTCATTGTTGCCCCAAAGGTGTAGTACTTCTCCGGATGATTGTACCTGCCCAAGACACAAATAAAGACACCTTGTAATGATATATGTTAGTATGGATCAACAAGTTAAGATTTCTGTCCCTAATTTGCAGCAGTAGATGACAATTTATATAAGAAAATAAGACATCTAAATCAACATGTAAAAGCATAAGATTAACCAATGAAATTATCAGTGAATTAGGAAATCAATTATGACTTAAATATGGCACTATGAGGCTGAATGAAGAAAATTGTTATAACATGTATTTTCTGCAGAAAATTGCAGCCTTATGGCTGTAGCATTCAAAGGCATGAAGAAGCAAAATTAATCATGGAAAAGTGCCAAAAACTAGCCCAAAAAGTACACCCTAGTTAGTAGACTAGGTGTAAGAGACCTTGAATTCAATTTAGTTCACTGTTTTCCTTTCATGATTATCTGTATACCAACATAATAATCAACAACAACATTATAATCAACAACAAGCTAATAAAAACAACATACTAACAACATAATAACAACATAATAATCAACAACAATATAATGACAGCAGATCACTAGTAAAATGCATAAAGTATCTACCTCAACCTGTAGATTAGTTGATTTAACCCCATCCTGGTTGTTGATGATCCTTCCCAACTACCCAAACTGAATATTAACCTCCCAACCAACTAGGAACAATCTCTCCGACTCCTTGGCTCAAGGAATCCTTGGTTTCCTGGCCCCTGAGCCCAAAATTCCCAGCAACAATAGTGCCCTGTGAGAGTTTCCTAAATGCTCTGTTCTCCCAATTTTCCTCCTCTTTCACCTCTTGCTGAAAATTTCAAATGAAAAATAAGACCCCTTTCCAAGTCCCCTCCTCTCTGGGTGAAATCATGAAGATGGGTGTCTATTTTGCTTGTTTTATGAGAGAAAAAACTATATTTTCACAAGTTCTTCAATTTCCGGCATACAAAAGTAATTTTTTTTATTTAGAATTTCACTTTACAGTAAAAACAAAACTTGTGAAGAATTTTGTTAGCTTTCCAATGACTATTTTTCAATTTTTTTTTATTGATATTTGATATGTCAATTTGACAATTGTTTAAAAGTATGTTCGTTAAACATGAAATGAATGATAATGAATTATCCCCCCCTGCCCACCCCCCAAACAATGTATCTATTATTAAAATTTTGTTTTTAACAAACACAATATACTGCAACAATCTACATAGACTCTATTTTATTATGACTATAATTTTGAATCTAATGGATGAATATGATAATTTATTGAATTTTTTGAAGTTGACCAAGCTGAAAACGTTGCAGATTTTAAACACATGTTTTCCCCCACTTTGTATCCATATTAATTTTTACATAAAAGTAAAATCTAAACATACCCTTTTGAAAAGAACAATTTAAGGATTATGAATATAAATTTTTCTAAATTTTTCACTGTGTATTTTTAGAGATACAAATATTTCATTTCATTCAATCATAATGTCAGCTGAAAATATTATGCACTGATTTTTTTTAAAAATTAAACAAAATTAGATAAAAATAATGAAAATGAAAACAAATTATAGGAATTGAAAGTAGATTCAATTTTGCAAATGCTGGTGTCATTTTCGAAACCAAATTCTGAGTATTTGCAGGAGTCCACAACCTCCAAAGTTCAGGTAAGATAGAGGGAATTATCTGGTTCCTGCAAACAATCCCATTCGCTAGTTTTCGGCCAAAAAACATCTCTTTCGGCTGAAAAATGTAATTCTAATGGAATCCGTTAAAATTAAATGCTTTCCTAGCTATTCGATCGTTTTTTTTTTTT
>ML800659.1:68287-92304 GCA_009831015.1 Picea engelmannii
AAAGATTTATGAGAGAATTCCGTCGGCCGGAAACAATGAAAAGACACGTCGTATCGTTTCATTTCGCGCCAAATCATATAAATACGCTTTCGGATGAACACATTTAACACAATTCATTGTTTGTTTCATGGTTTTCTAGAGCACCTAAACAAATTTTCGAATCAACTTTTTCGTTTTTGTTGAACAAGGTAATTGATGTTTGTTCAAGTTTTTATTGGAATAACAATTTATATATTGAAATCTAAATGTTGAGCATTTTTTCAAGGTGAAGCCTTTGTTGAATATAAAATTATTGATATTATTTTTTAATAATTTTTGTGACAATGAAGTTTTTCTGAGACTATTCTGAAATGTTGATTTTGTTAAAAATGTTTACAGATAACTATACTCATGAGAAACAAAAGTTTGTGTAAAATAAAATTTGATCACACTCAAGATAAAACTCACCATAACGATCAAAGGAAAGAGCATTATTGGAGAAATAAACGAGAACGTGCAAATATTGAAGAAAAAAATGATGATCATGTAAATAGAAATTTTCAACAAGAAGAAGTCCAACCAGGTATGTATGTGCATATTGTCTATATTAAAAATATAGAATTCAAATTTAAATTAATGTTTAATATAATTGATTGTAATTAAGATTTAATGTTTAAAAAAAAACATAAATAGATTTGTCTCATAACGTCGATGAAGACGTTGAAACCAAATTTGAAGCAGAAGACGAATCACCTATAGGTATGTACATAAATTTAGATAATACAAGATGAACACTTGTATATAGTTTAGTGAATTTATGTTTGGGTTTTGTTTTTTAATATAAACTTTAAATTGAAATATGCAGGAGAATCTATCAACATTGATGATGAAATATTAGAAAATGTTGATACTAATAAATTTGGGAAGAAAGAAGCTAAGCATTATATAAGATATTGAACTCGGAATATGTATAATACTTTTTTCAAAGATGAATCAGTAACAATACAAGCTCAAATTTTACTTTGTCTAATAAAGTCAAGAAAATTAAAAGAAGCTACATCATTATTGGGTATTCAAAAATCGACAAAATATACAAAGGTGAAATAGAATGTCTTTGAAAATATAACTAGCGTATTAAAAGATTTTGGAAAATCTCGAAAACAATATGTCAGTGTTGCACGTAGAGTGATACAAACAACAGTTGTTTCATCTAGCAATATAAACAAGCGTTTGACACGACACATGGAAAAAATGATGGGAACATCAAGAAAAACATTGTACAAACATAGAAAATTTTGATTGCAAATAGATGCAAATGATGAACTCGCTTGTTGGACAATGATTTCTAGACAACCCTACAAAGATAGACTTGTAGAAAATGTTAAAGAATTGCCCCTAATTGTTGGTTGACAAAATCTCGTGTTTCACCACATACAAGGGATGTGTTGTGACGAAGAATAGAATGAAAAAAAATATGAAGAACATCCAAAACATATATTTCCAATGACACAAATAAAATTGCTCAATAAGTTCAAAGAAGAGCACAAAGAAGTTAAAATTTCCATCAATACATTTGTGCAACAAAAACCATGGTTTGTTAGACCCATCATTGTTCGTGACACTTGTTGTTGTCATTATCATGTGGAATTTGAGTTATATTATGACACTTTTTTTTATTTTGGTAAAAATTTATGGCCAAGTTCACCTCCTCCTTCCACATTCCGTGCTTTTATATCTAAAATTCTATGTGAAAGAGAAGGTGATGACTTATTTTACAAAAAAAAATGTGTTGGTGGAAAGAAATGTGATCATTGTGGAAATCTAAGTTTGTTTCACTCAAATTATCCTATTGATATGAATGATCAATCATGTTCTAATATAACAATCAATTGGAAGAGATATGAATATATCAACAACACGACTCCACATTTTTCAAATGTTATTTCCAAAAGGATTGATTTGAAAGTAGATGAAATCTATGCGATATATTTTTTGAAGAAGTTTGAGGAAGAAATTTATAAATACACCAAGCATTCACATAGAGCTCGACGGAAAGACCTACAATTCAAACAATTTTGTGAAGTGTTTCCACCAGGGAAAATTTTGTCTGTAGTTGATTTTGCATAAAATTACACATTCGTTGCACAAAAAGAAATACAAAGTGAATATTATCATTCTGATCAAGTCACTATATTTGTCCACGTTCTATATATACATGCTCAAAAGAGTCTTGATAACATAGAAAGAACCAACGACAATCGACGTGTTATTAAAGAATATCACTTTTATATAAGTGATGATCGAGCACAAGACACACATTATGTACAACATTGTTTTGATAAATTTTATAATTCATTGAAAGAACACGGGATTAGATTCGATCGACATTGGATATGGTTAGATGGGTGTGCAGGTCAGTTCAAATCTTCACAATCATTCTATTGGTTGTGTCGTCTTCATAAAAAATCAAACATTACACATTGTTGGAATTTTTTTGAGACTGGTCATGGAAAATGAGAGCATGACGGTGCAGGGGCATGTGTAAAACGAGCACTTCGAAGGTATCAGATGAACCCTCATGCCGATCGATTTGAGTCCGTTGATAAAGTTGTTGAATGGTGCAAAATGACGCTAATCCATGAAAATAATCCATCAAGGGATGTGCACAGGTGTGTCTATATATACATGTTACACATGTACATAAGATATTTTTATTCACGTGTTCAAATTTATATTCAATCTTCAATCATTTTCTTGAGAGATTTCAAGTTAACAAGTTCTTGTCTTGTGCAGGTTTTTTTGGTATGTTGGAATCCAAGATATAAATAGATCAATCCCATATGAAGCCGGTACAATATATGGGACACAAAAAATGCATTCAGTTAAAACAAAATGCTATCAAAATGTGTTTGCATTTGATAGAATAAATGAGTCTTGTTTTTGTTAAGTTTGCATAGAGGACACAAAATCCATAGAGATTTGTGAAAACGAAAATGCAGAATATGTTAAAGGTTGGAGACATACCAAACTTAATATAAAAAGGAAAATTCCACTTGCAAGCTCAGAGGAGATGGAATCAAATGAAACTATAGTGTCATTTGATGGTTATAGAGTTTTCGATCTTGTTAGAGAAGGTAATTTTTATGTTTAAATATTTTCAAATAATTTGTAGCTGTACTTGTGTGATAATCTAATACGAACTATTTGTTGTCCAATATATCAAATTATATGCAGGAGATGTATTTTCCTTGGTTCCACTTGTAGATAACACTGAAAATGTGAAATATCATTTGATGTGATGCACAAAACAAAAGATGAGGCTATTAGAAGATTTTGATGATAACTGTTTTATATATGAAAGAAGATCCATCGTATTGAAAGGATATTTTTTTCAAGAAACCCATCAAACCAATACTCATGTTCACTTTCAAGACTACCAATCATATGTCATAATTTGTTAATATAGTCATTTGGTATGTGCAGTGCACATAAAGTTAATAGAAGTTCAATCAAGAAAAAAAACAAAAGTTAGAAAATGGAAAATGTCCAAAGCCTATCATGAATGAATAATTGAAGACGAAATACCATTACGATTTCTTTAAACAAGTGACATATACATTCCAAAATTTTATATTTTGCATTGAAAGTACACGTATTTATGAATATCTAGGATTCTAGAATCATTTCCAGTTTAGTTTACTTTCATGGTCCATTCAATTAAGAAAAGTTATATTTTTGATGAATTATAAAGTTTACCAAGACTTATTTACAATTTCATGGAAGAACCTATAGATTGTATCTAGGGAACCTAAATTGACCTATACTTTGGATGATTATACTTTAATCCTACACATTATCCAAATCGTATACACAAATCCTTTAATGCATGTAACCAATTTACTACATATAAGATTTGCGTTCATTATTTTCAATTTGATTGTTCAATGATTTTTCATATGAAAATGATAACTTCATATAAAAGATAGGACCCATTTCCATGTCATTATAAGGGACTATTGATGGCTTAGAAATTTTTTAAAGACATCTTAAAGTGTATAATTAACATCCTAATTAAAGAATTCAAGGTAATACACATGATTAACATCCTAATTAAAATTTTTAAAGACATCTTAAAAAGTATCAATTTTAATTATGAAATTGTGAATTTTGATTCCAAAAATGTTGATATTATATTAAATTGTTAAATTTCTGCATTTAGATTTCAATATCTTGAAGCAAATTGAAAACAAAATTGAAATTATGAGCTACTAGAAAAATGTGTATGATGAACAGGTAACAAGTTACTTATATTCTACACATTAAACATAGTTTTCATTGAGTTTGATTGAAAACAACTTAAGTTGAAAACGAATTTGATTTTGTGGCCTGATAACAAAAAATAAAAAATAAGAGGTCATCTACTAAGGCTTGGTTTGTTGCATTTAGATTTTCATAATTTTAATTGAATTAATGGTAGGTGTCATATTGATGGAATTAGTGAATACTTCCAATGTGCAGAGGATTGATAATTTCCATCAACCATTTTCTACCATTTTCGATACAAAAACAATTTATATCAATATAAATTTTAATGAAAATCGCTTACTTATATTAAAGTATATTTTAATTTTACATATTAAAATAGGTTCTAAATCGTGTTTTTATTTCAAAGTACATATTTTTATTTCACATTTTCTTGAATAAATATATTGAAAGTGTTATCACCATAACAATTTTCAGACAGGATCCAAGTCTCAGAAATTTAGCAAGAGCTACATCGTCGCAGAAGTGTGATAGTTTGGAGAATTGATAATTTAGAGGACCAGAACATATCTGGTGACGTATGGACAAATATAGTGGAGGCATAAAGGGTATAACTCGACAGACCGTCGATTGTAAAATGGCCCAGATCAATAGCTGGGGCTGATATCGGGCGGTGAACGTGCACAAGACTTAACCATGTAAAGACGGACCGGGGAAAACCATTGTGGTTTTTAAATGGACGCGCGGTGCCTCCAGAGATACATTCGGGTGAAAGGCGGTTTGCCTAAAACCATTGTTGCAAAATCCCCGATGCCACATGTTTCAATATGTCAAATCAACCACTCGTGGGGCGGGCGACGACTGGTCAGAATCACCCCATTTCACTCGTTCGATACTTCACAATCGTATGATGTCACGTGGATGCCGCCATATAAAGAACTCGAAAACTAATCATTTGAAATGGATTAGTCAAGTGTGGTAAACCAACGTACCTGCAAGTGACTTTGTCAATGATTCATGATTGGAAATCTATAACTACCAATTCTCAAGTATGAGGGTATCATCTCATCCGTAAGATTGACTCTCTAATTTATGAAAGGAACATCTTGGTGTCCATGATACTGGGATACATGGACAAGGCCAATAAATCCATATCCAGTCAAACATGTCATTCAAGTAACATGGCGGGTTTATCTACTGGTAAGAAGGAAAGAGAAATTGCACGTATATTAGCAATTAAATTCTATACGGAACCTGTTATAGACCCAAGATTATAATTTAGGCTAAATTCATCATGAAGGACCTAATCATCAACAAGTCAGTTATGAAAAATAAATAGATCAAATGGAAGAAGACAAAAAACATGGCCAAAACGACTGAAAGCATTGGGGAGAATCAACCGGCTTGGTTGGTCACTATAAAGAAGGAGATCACTGAGTTGAAATAAATTTTTAGACTGGAATAAGTACATCTCAACATGTTTTGGACAGATGGCGGTCTAAGAAAAGGGCCTAGATATGATGAATCTGTTCCTAACGGTCCCTTTAAAATATGATAACAGTTATTATAAATCATTCCTCCTTGTAACTTATCTCTAATTTTAGAATTACGAGAAGTCTGAACGTTTTGAATTCCACTAAGGAATCTTCTCTATATATGTATCATCCCAAGGATGTAAGGCAGGGAGAAAATATGAGCCTACCCTCTGTGTAGGAAGCCTTTTGTAAATTTTGGGGTTAGAATGAATATATAAATGCAGAGGCAGATTTTAGATTGTTTATGAAAAGATTCTAACTGGCAGTGATATGAGTCTTGTTTTCCCCTCATAGTACGTATTTCTTATAAGCATATACTTCATTTACACTTCCTTCTGTCTAAATTGGAGATTTAGAGGCCCATAATTCATTATTTGATGCTCTTGGATTAACAACTTAGACTATGTTTCTCTCTTTTTAACTTATTCAGAATTCATCTTTGTAATGCTTTGATGTAGCTATGAATTTCTTTTTCTTTTGATGTCATGCAAAATTTTCAGATATAAACTTAGAATCATTGCCTGATTTATCCTTTTCCTCTGAATAGTTCTCAAGTTTGATAATGTGTTCTATTTATTCCAGACCCCATAACCCAAATGTTATCTTCTTATTTCCAGCCATTTTATTAAAATCCCCCAACACAAACCAAATCTAGCCATCGATTTCCATAGATATACCCAGTGACACGAGAGATCCCTCTCTGAGTTGAGCAGGCCAGTGCCTCAACTCTAAATCTGGT
The DNA here is from genome assembly GCA_009831015.1 of Picea engelmannii. Taxonomy (NCBI): domain Eukaryota; kingdom Viridiplantae; phylum Streptophyta; class Pinopsida; order Pinales; family Pinaceae; genus Picea; species Picea engelmannii. The sequence goes on from ML800659.1 coordinate 74,804, forward strand.
TGAAACAATTACCTCTGTCATTTGTCTATTCAGTCAGACAAAATTTATAGAGTGCTAACATTCTGACGACATTGCCGAGGATGAATTGAAAAATTTTCCTTCGGAAAGAACGACATGGTTGAGTTCTAATGTCTGAGAGCAACATACACTTAGGCACATATTGGCTGTCTTCCTGCTCTGACGACTCCACACATCAAAAAATCAGTTTAAAGGTGATTCCACTGGTAGAAGAATCCATAAATTTGAATTTTAAATGGCGAATCCACTATCAATGCAGAATCCAGATCCCAAAACATTATTGGCGACTTCACTCAAGCTTCAAATGTAATTCATAGACTTCACTAGAAGATGAGATCCCTTGACAGGGGAGTGGGAAGGTATCATGGAGGAAAACATGTACTCAAAATGGGATCTCTTCCAAATCATTTTACTATTTGTTATAATTTACTTCTTTTCCTTCCTTAAGCATGCCAAACAAGTTTTTCTTTACCTGTTGCATTTGTATGACAATCATGAAAAACTTGCAATCATTTATCCTCCTCTTAAAGTTGCACATGCACATCCCCACTGTATTGCTGATTTTGGTAAGAGTTTTATAGTTGGGCCATGTGATGACCATGACCAAGTCGATGAACCCCATGAAGCCAAGGCCGATGTCTCTTCCCCTGTTCCTAGTCCAACGTCCTCCAGAGCCCAACATAGATACATACCCCTGAAGTTACCTCAAGTCCTTCATGATTTCCCTCGTGAGCACTATAAATACCTGCCTGTGTTTGATGGGGAGCCTAATGTCATCTCAAATGAAAAAAAAATCCATGGGTTTGAGAATTTTATAGAGTTGTTTGAGATTGACCATGATGATGTTTGTATGAGGGCCTTCTTTCAATCCTTGAAAGGGGACACCAAACACTGGTTTAGACATTTGCAACCAGATACAATTGGCTCATGGGAGGGATTGAAGAATGTTTTTTTTTAAGTTTTGGGGCAAGATGAAATCTTTGGAGCTACAACTTGCAGAGTTCCATGCCTTGGAATGGCAGAGCAACGAAGCTATCTCTATATTCAGTAGAAGGTTTTATAATATTTACTACAAATTGCCTGAAGAGATTCAACCCACTGAAGCGACTGCCATGCTCCATTATACAACAACTCTTCATCCAGATTTGTCTTTCCTCCTGATGGAAAGAAGACCTAAGTCCATACAAAAAATGTTTAATGATGCCCAGGATATCCAACACAACATCCAGGCATGTAAACAGATCCAAAAGGAGGGGTTGGATGCTCAAGAACATGAAAGTGAATATGAACAAAAAATAGTTGATTGTAATCTTGAGCATAGAATCGACAATATCATGGGTCCTCTTGAGGTTTCAAATGTTTGTGATTGTGCTAAAAATTACGTCCCACTTGTTGAAAGAGAAGGTGATGATTTAGTTTCTGATCCATCCCATGATAAACAAGGGGATGATTATTTCATGTATTCATTTAATCAAGAGGACGAGTGTACAAATCAGTCTGTCGAAGAACATGTTGATGTTCCAAGTTTGTTCTTGTTATATGACCTTGAATATGTCAGTGATCTACCTGTATATGAAAAGTATGAAGATGATTATGATATTGAATATGTTCTTTTTTAGAAATATAGTGAGATAAATCAACCTACATATCACAGTTATAAAGAGCAAAGTATTGGGTCAGTTGAAGAAAATTTTCTACCTTTGTGCTTTGCTGCATTTAAATTGTTGAAAGAGAATTCTAAGATCATTGTGGAGGAAAATGAATTTGTGCTGATGCAAAATCACAATAAATCAATGGAACAAATTAATAAGATGTTGCAACATTCTTCTCATGTGTTTTCCATCGGTTCAGAGGTGTAGTCATTAGTCAAAGATGAAACTGAAAATGAGCATGTTCAGAAATATGCCCATAGTAAAGAGAACAAAGAAAGTATTGAATCAGGTGAGACAACCTTACCACTGTGTTTTTCTTCTTTCAAATTGTTGAAGAAAAATATTTGTAATGTCTCAAGTCAGAAATCCACCGGACATGATGGTGAATACAAAGAGAGAACTAGATTGGACAGTAATGATAACCATATTGATGATCACTTGAAAAGTTATTTTAGCTCAGATCTACAGCCTATGCTCAACTATCATCGTGAAAAAGAAGAAGAAGATTCTCAAGAGATTGTTGTTCAAGGCCATTACCATTCGCCTGAAACAAATATGGATATTCAACAATGTTTCCAACATGACGAAATGTTTCAAAGTTGTCTTTCTTCCCCTGAGAATGACGTACTGGTTCAATTTCTAAACAACATAGACACATATGAGGGTTTTCAAAATACATCCATGAGAACTCTAGACTGTGAAATAGTTCATGATGTCATCTTTTCACATTTACAAGAATATTATGAGCATGAACTTATTTCTATTAATTCATTTGAAAGTCAAAATGGTAGTCCTCAAACAAATTTCCAGAAGTTTAATGAAACCAAATCAGAATTGTTTGATGAACAAAAGGATAGCCTTGATGCACATAATATGGCTTCCATATTTGAAGATGTTCAAGAATGTATGAATGTTTTTCTTGAGATGCATGGAGAAGTAGGCAAACCCATTGTTTCCATTTCATTTGAAAATGTTCTCAAAACAGAAGAAATAAAGCAAGAACAACAAACACTTATGAAAGAGTCTTGTATTTTTGTTTTTTCTCTCCAAGAATAAATGATTTTTCATGGTTTTCAAGATCCAGTGACCATCCTATTACAATCATCAGTGAAAGAGGAGTTTGTTTCATTCATAAACTCAAATTTTGGATTCAAATTTTGTTTTCAGCTGCAACCTTTTACATTTGTCTACCTTCTTAAGAAATATGTGAGCGGAGAAAAATTAGGAAGCCAATTGCTTGATTGGTTGCATTGGCACTTTAGCATCACTTGATTGAGTATTCATTTCAGCGTTTTAGGGTAGATAGGAATGTACGAATAAGCTTGCTGGACAAGCATTTTTTAGTTTATATTTCGAGTATTGTGTATAGTTAGTTTCATCAGTATATTTAGTGTTCAGTATCCAGTTGAGAGCAACATGCAGAGTTTGGACTTCAACAGACACTAGTGATATGGTAAGAGAAAGGTATACACACATGTTTTGGGATTAGTCCAATGGATCAGGCATCGGGCCAATGAGTTCTTTTCTACCTCACAGGGAGGATAGCATCCCCAGTTGGAGCCTATGTTATCACCATGACAATTTTCAGATAGGATCCAAGTCTTGGAAATTTAGCAAGAGCTACATCGTTGCGGAAGCGTGATAGTTTGGAGAATTGATAATTTAGAGGGCCAGGAAATATCTGGCGGTGTATGGACAAATATAGCAGATGCACAAAGGGTATAACTTGACAAATCGTCGATTGTAAAACGACCCAAATCAACGACTGAGACCCATATCGGACAGTGAAATTGCACATGACTTAACCATGTAAAGACGGACCGGGGAAAACCATTGTGGTTTTTAAATGGATGTGCGATGCCTCCAGAGATACATCGGGGTGAAAGGTGGTTTGCTTAAAACCACTTTCGCAAAATCCCCGATGTCACATGTTTCAATACATCAAATCAACCACTCGTGGGGTGGGCGACAACTAGTCAGAATCACCTCGCTTCACTCGTTTAGTACTTCACAACCGTATGATGTGAGGTGAATGCCGCCATATAAAAAACTCAAAAGCTAATCATTTGAAATGGATTAGCCAAGCATGGTAAACCAACGTACATGCAAGTGACTCTGTCAGTGATTCATGATTGGAAATCTATAACTACCGATTCTCAAGTATGAGGGTATCATCTCATCCGTAAGATTGACTCTCTAATTTCTGAAAGGAGCATCTTGGTGTCCATGATACTAGGATACACGAACAAGGCCAATCAAGACATATCTAGTCAAACAAATCATTCAAGTAACATGGCAGGTTTATCTATTGGTAAGAAGGAAAGAGAAATTGCACGTATATTAGCAACTAAATTCCATACGGAACCTGCTATAGACCCAGGATTAGAAGTTAGGCTAAATCCCATCATGAAGAACCTAATCATCAACAATCCAGCTATGAAAGAGAAATGGAGCAAACGATAGAGGACAGAAAACATGGCCGAAATGGCTGAAAGCATTGGGGAGAATCAACCAGCTTGGTTGGTCACTCTAAAGAAGGAGATCACTGAGCTGAAATAAATTCTCAGACTAGAATAAGTACATCTCAACATGTTTTGGACAGATGTCGGTCGAAGAAAAGGGCCTAGATATGATGAATCTGTTATAACGGTCCCTTTAAAATAGGATAACGGTTATTATAAATCATTCCTCCTTGTAACTCATCTCTAATTTTAGAATTACGAGAAGTCTGAACATTTTGAATTCCACTAAGGAACCTTCTCTATATATGTATCATCCCAAGGATGTAAGGCAGGGAGAAAAGAGGAGTCTGCCCTCTTTTGCAAGAAGACTTTTGTAAATTTTGGGGTTATAATGAATATATAAATGTAGAGGCAGATTTTGGATTGTTTATGAAAATATTCTAACTGGAAGTGATATGAGTCTTGTTTTCCCCTCATAGTATGTATTTCCTATAAGAATATACTTCATTTACACTTCCTTCTGTCTAAATTGGAGATTTAGAGGCCCATAATTCATTATTTGATGCTCTTGGCTTAACAACTTAGACTATGTTTCTCTCTTCTTAACTTTTTCAGAATTCATCTTTGTAATTCTCTGATGTAGTTATGTGTTTCTTTTTCTTTTGATGTCATGCAAAATTTTCAGATATAAAATCAGACTCATTGCCTGATTTAGCATTTTCCTCTAAATAGTTCTCAGGTTTGATAATGTGTTCTATTTATTCCAGACCCCATAGCCCAAATGTTATCTTCTTTTTTCCAGTCATTTTATTAAAAATCCCCAACACAAACCAAATCTAGCCATCGATTTCCATAGATATACCTAGTGATACGAGAGATCCCTCTATGAGTTGAGCAGGCTAGTGCCTCAACTCTAAAGCTGGTTGAAACAGTTACCTCTGTCGTTTGTTTATTCAGCCGGACAAAATTTATAGAGTGCTAACAAAAAGCTCGAAAAGAAACCAAACACTAACATAACCAGTTTAGTGTTGGACTGTCATAGTGAATACTTCCATTAATGGTATAGTGAATACTTCCATTAATGGTAGGTGTCATATGAATGACATTAGTGAATACTTATAATGTGCAGAGGATTGATAATTTCCAGATCAACCATTTTCTACCATTTTTGATACATAAAAATTTATATCAATATAAATTTTAATGAAAATCGCTTACTTATATTAAAGTATATTTTAATTTTACATTCTAAATAATGTTTTTATTTCAATTTTTATTACAAAGTACACCTTTTTATTTCACATTTTCTTGAATAAATATATTGGAAGCTCGAAAAGAAACAAAAGACTAACATAACCAATTTAGTGTTGGACTGCCATTTCATTGTGAAATTTCATAATAAACTATAAATTTTGATGACTTGTTTTGACTATTTTCAACCATATTTCCAAATCAAACAAAATTTAAATTATAAGTTAGAAACTATAATTTGATAACTACCCAGATCTCCCATCACTACAAAATCAACTCCGCACATAATCAACTCTACTTCACATAGTACAATGATGTTTATAAATAAAATGATATAAAACATTTTTAATTTCAGCACAGTATCGTAAAACATAAATATTTTTTTTTTTTGTAAATAAAGTAGGATCATTATATTAATAACTGCTTATTAAAGCCTTTTGGTATAAAAAATTTACTTCTGTCAGGGTAAACAATGAGACAGAGGTTGCATCGCCCATATGAGAAACCAATGTTGCCACTTGTCCAAACAGTTCATAATTGCAGAAAAAGAAACTATGGTGCCTCGCAGGGCTAGAGTCAAGAGAAGTAATCCGTCTAAAGACATAAAAAAACCAAGAAAACCTGTGAACGTTGTTTTCATCTAGATCTTGGGCCTGGATTCTGTTCCATTTGAGGATCATGTGCAATGTCTAGGGATGAAGTACCTATGTCCGGAATGGTGTGAAGGAGAGTGCATATGAGAGTCTCCAAGCCCTCCTCGCGATGCTCACGAAGTTCGTCTCTGATCAACAACTCCTTCATGTCATGCCTGACTTTGAAGATTAATTTTTGGATGTTGTCCAAAGAATTATGCAGCTCTGTAAACCCATCACACCGAGCACATGAAGGATGTGGCCAAGGAGAAAGTAGGGGAAAAATTGGAGGTGAAGTTTGGGGGAGGAAGAATAAGTGTGGGGTGAGGCAGAAGAAGTGAGGGGGGTAGTCAGGATAGGGAGAGTGGATGGAGAAGGCAGGCGGGAGGGAGTCTGGTGTATGGATGGTGCTTCCAGGCTGAGCTTAGGTGTGAAGCCGAGTGAATTAGCCATGCTGTCAAACCACTCCACTCTGCAGGCCCACGAGGAGGACAGAGGAGGGAGATCCAGAGTGGAGGAATGAGAGGCATGAGCTGTAGGCAAAGGAAAGTCTGGAGTTATTTTTTGTCCTCGCCCCCATGAGCTATACCATGCATCCCCTCTCTTGTATTTTCTCCTTTGCCTTGGCATTGAGAAGCTGCCATTAAAACATACATTATCCTTTCACCATAAAACATAAATTATCCTTTCACCATAAAACACAAAAATTCAAATTATAAGCTATTGACTATTTATTAATGAATAAACAATATATTTCACCATCATAAACAATATAAGTTTCACCATAATAAACAATATAAGAGAAATCAAAGATGAAACAATAAACAATATATTCCACCATCATAAACAATATAAGAAAAATCAAATATGAGACAATTAATTGATATTTTGAGTTCCATATTTCCATATATATATATATATATATATATATAAAATCAAATTTTGAATAGTTACACACCAAATACATAGGTTCCACATCCATTTTAGGATGATAACAAAAACTAGGACATTTAACTCCAAAATTCTGGACTCTAAGCCATCTCTTTAAGATATATCACTTCATAACTGCAATTTAAACTTGCAAAAGAAAACATAATTCAAAATTTAAAAATTTACAATAAAATATATGTACAAATTTAAAATAAAATGTACACGTGTCATTTTAGATAAATAAAACAAATTGTGATTAAAGAAAAATTGACATACATACCAAAAGAGTTAAGTCTCATCCTCCAACATACTCCTTTCCACCAAATATAATGTAAACATATTTTCCACCAAATATAATTTAAACATCTGTAACAATAAAAAACAATAATAAAAAAAACAAATAAACACATATTAACATATATACTTTAACTAAATATTAAATAAACAATAATAAATAATAACATACCCAACCAGAGTTAAACATATTTAAGATTTTCCCTCTCTTTTTATTACACTTTTTTGGCACTTTTTTTTAAACCAAACTTCCATCACAAAGTTCCAAAATTTCAAAATATTTACTCTCCACATCGATTTAAACAATTTGTAAAATCTTATCTAAAATCTTAAAAAATCTTAAAGAAAAAAATTGTGTTCTTGGTAACCAATTTTTGTGTTTAGAGTTAGATAATAATCTAAAAATAAATATAGAACTGTGTATGCAAAAAGTTCACAAATCTCCATATTAAGTTATTATTCCAATAAAATACTTATCTCCTTGTGGATAAAGTCTCAAATCCTTCAGGTGAAATTCTCATCCCAGGTGATCTTATATTACTCACCAGTAAAATACTAATCTCCTCAGTAGTAAAATACTTCTCTCATCTTCTACAGTAGAATATATGCTTTCATATAATCAAATTCTCTCAAATGCCCTTTCAAATTAAAGGTCTCATAAATCTCCATATTAAGCCATTCTTCCAAGAAATTACTTATATCTATGAAAGTTCACAAATCTCCATTTTAAAAACCATTCTTCCAAAAAAATACTTATCTCCTCTTTCTGCGGTGGAATATATGTTCTCATATAATCTTTCATGTACACAAAGAAAACATACATATGCACATATATTAAGTCATTCTTAAAAAACAATTTAAATCTTTCATCTTTGGGATGTATTCATATTATATATAATCAAATGCTCTTTGAAATTATATGTGATCTAGCTCACATATAGTATATGTGAGTTCTAGAAAATGCTTATCTCCTCTTTCTGCGGTGGAATAGATGTTCTCATATAATCTTTCATGTACATGAAGAAAACACAAATATGCACATATATTAAATCATTCTTCAAAAACTATTTAAATATTTCATCTTTGGGATTTATTCATATTACATATAATCAAATTCTCTTTGAAATATGCCTTCGTCATAATCTAAACATAAGTGAGATCATGCATGTACATAGATTATTTGTAAATCTACTTGAGTGTTAGTTTTTGTGGTTAGTAACCAATTTAGTTAAGAGTTTGACAATACCTTGGCAATAAGGAATTCACTTCGTTGTATGCAGAAAACACCAATGTCCATACTATGCCATTCTTGGAAAAGAAGGTAAGGAATGCAATCGAAGAAAATTTAGAAACTTCCCCTTTTCTGATGTGGGATATTAGAGTCTGTTCTCAAATAATCAAATGTTCAAGTTCAAAATTAGGTCTTTATCATGATCTAAACATAAATAATCTTGAATGTACCATTTAAGACAATGATAAACTTATATAGGGGTTCTATATATTTCAAAATAATTGATCAAAGCGTTGAAAAGTTATATAGACACTAGTTTAGTAACCCTATGAATATGAAAGGCTAAACTAAAAATTTGAGAAAACAAAAATTTGAAAAAAGTATAAAATATAAGCTTATTCAACAAAAATAAGCTGGAACACTTTTATATAAAAGCCCAACATAAAAGAAAATTAAAACTCAGTAATGTGCAATGAACATACATTTATGAATCATCATGAATAAACACATAATTCCCAGGTATGGATGCTTCCTCCTCAATCCCAATCTCCCACACTCTCTTCTCTACATTTTGTTCAAGCACACTCTCAGGTACTCTCTTCTCCACATTTTGTTCAAGCACACTCTCATGTACTCTCTTTTCCACATTGCCCTATATAACACATTTCAAATTTGAAAATTAAATTTAAATGATTTTAACACATTAAATTGTAGTTTTAAATTTTGAAACATGTAATGCCTATGATGTGCCAACCTATGATTCAATAAATTAAATGTTGTTTAAGACATTCTTATTTTAAATTAATAATTTAAATGACAATTTGCAATTTTAATATATAATTAAATTTGTTTTCAACATGTAATGATACCTGTGAACTCCCACCCTCTTCAAATTCTCCTAATGAGAATTGAGACAAGCTTGCGCAAGTAGTAGAAGATGGAATAAGGATCTGTGAACAACACAACTAATAACTAAATCTAGAATTCAATGTGTTCACATTTATACAAAATTATAAATGTCATATTGTTGATCTTATTCAAAAGATTGGAAATTGAACAACTAAAGTGCCCATCTGTGGATATTAGAAAACACATACCTGATTTAACCCATCCAAATTTAAACTTGTGGAATCAAGTTCCCTATTAACTGGATATTCATTTAACATATTTCCAAACTAAAATTAATGACAATAACAACTCAATTATTTATATAGATACAATAATATGTATCTATATCTAGAATTAGAAGTAAACTATCCTCAAATGCGTAAAAAAATTACTAACTAGAATACATACCAATCCGCTATTCGGTTCATCATTCTAAATGACCTTCTTCCAACCATTACAATTTTTTTTTGCATACTCCTTAAGATCTTCTACTGACATGGTATCTAACTCCTCATCTGTTTTATAAACAAAAATGGCCCAAGAATTGGCTTCCGCTCGTAGATGGTTCAAACCAACATCAACACCGTAAAAAATCGGTTCCAAATTTTCCCTGATTGCATTCTTAGCCTCTTTTCCAACCTCTGATGAAGCTTGCAACTCTGAATGTGAAGAAAATTCTTCTGTTTGGTGAGATACTAAAGGTCATGGAGGTCTATGCAATGTCGCATTTCAATATGCCCCTTTTCGATCATATGTCCGACCTTTACTAGCCCCATAATAATCAGACGGTAGACTAGTATAATCAGGGTGCATGTCTATAAGAAAATATGCATAAAAGTGTCGATAAAAATAATTTGGAACCTCATCATTCCACAAAAATTTCCCATATGCTACCAAAAATTTGTTATACATATGTCCTGCTATGTTGGGGTGCTTAAAATATTGCACGTTCAACATCTTTCGCTTTGGCCCATCTTTGAAATTGAATATCGAAATTGTGTTTTCTTTTGAAACTTTATTTTTTACTACGTCCCATTTATCAGGGTCCATCATATCTGACTTTCTCCGCTTCATCAAATCGATAAAACTATCAGTGGTTTTCCCCATCTTTTGATATGCATCCAAAAAGTTTTGCAATGAATGTAAAATAATCTGCAAGCTTTGTTTACTCTCCCGAGGGAGATCCAAACTCCTCAAATCATTTTCCAACCTTCTTTTAACACCTGAGCATTGCTCGAGGGTCATTGCTTCAATAATCCCTTCCCAAAGAATCTCATCACCAACATCCGAAGGATAGGTGGACATGGACATGTAATCTTTTGTTTCTTGATAATGCCACATCCTAAATACACCTTCACCCTCTTCACCAACATTAGAATTTTCGTGACACCCACTCTCTCTTTCATTGTCTTCCCTCACATTAAACTCATTGTCTACACACAAATTTGAAAGTAATTTCAACATTTAACTTGACATAAATATAAATACACAAAAATACAATAAAAATAAACAAAATCAAAGAAAATTACCAAAAATATTTTCTTGTCCTGATGTATTCCCTACATTCCCAGGTGTAGGAGTATCAATGTGAAACCTATCTAAGAAGGATGCCTCCATAGCACTTGTTTGAGCACATTCTGGATTTTATCTATTCACAGACTCGTTTGATAATCTCCTATGACGAGATTGGCACTGGTCACTCAAAGTCTCAGTCGAAGAATGAGTTCCTCTTCTTCCTTCTTGGGGTAGCCTAGAGAGTTTGTGAGGAATGTTTGAAGAATCCTGTATCAACATCTTGCCTCAATATATATCCTTTGTAAATTCATGAATATTAAAGTTCATAAGTTATATAAACATTAAATGGAAATACTAAATTTATAACATAAGCATTTAAGAGCATATATTGAAAAAACATACATTGAAAAAACTAGAACACCTATATTTTTTACAATCATTGAAAAAAAATCACTGAAAAAACATTTACTTAAAACTAAAACAAGAAACAATATCACATGATACTTTTTGTTACTATTCTCTTATATATATACTCAAAAAAAGTTTCAAGAGATTATTAATCAAACCCTCGAGCCAGATCTCATCATGACACATGGAACAAATTGCCAAGGATAATTTTTAGGGTAATATATCAATAGACCAACCAACAACATACACATGTGGTAGAAACAATAGTAGAGAATGAAAACATACTCAAGGTGTCATTAGCAAGGAGATAAATAGGATGACACCAACAAAACAATGAGGAGGACGACACCAACAAGTAGAACCAAAATCGTCAAACAATAACCAAGAAGAGATCTCCAACAAGATGGAAAATAACAAGAGGAGGGGTCATAGCCACACAATTAAATAATTAAATAAGTCAAGAGAAGGGATCCAAATTCAAGGAAGCTAAATTTATTTAGGAAAAAGCAAAGAACAAAACCAAAAACCCACACAACAATTAAGGGGGGCATAATTCAAGAAAGGGTGGTTTCAACACAAAGTCAACAATTAAATTCTTTCAAAGTCAAGAAGGCTAACTTTCTTTAGGTAAATCACAAAACCAAAAACCCACAAAACAATTAAAGGGAGTGTAAGTCAAACAAGGGTGATTTCAAGACAAAGTCAACAATTAAGTTCTTCTTGAATGGAAAAATGTCCACATGATTCTCATGATATTTACTTATAATATTTTATCATCCCAACATACAAGGAAGATCAATAATGTGATCATGCTCTTCTTAACTACTCCTAGGTCTCATGGACCATCCCGGGAGAGAAAAAAATCACACATTATCTCAACTTGGTACTTAACAAAAAACAAAATAAACCAAAAAACCAAAGAAAGATCAATAATGTGATCATGCTCTTATTTGGATGTTATTTAGTTTATACATCTGTTGTTCTTCAATAATGGGACAAGTTCAAATTCAAGCCCGTCCTTGTACATGGATAGGTCCAAATTTAGATCTGTCATCCTATATGATAAACATATTATAACTCTACTTTTCTATGCCCGATATGGTCTAGGTGTTGTTGTGTCTTTGTTTTTACTCTATTGTGTCTACATCCTATTGTGTTCATAAATTATTTATTTATAGGAGGTTCGGGCCTGTCCCTGTACATGGACATGGACATATTCGGCCCTGTCCATGTACAAGGACAAACCCAAATTTGAGCCCATCCATGTACATGGACAGGGACAAAAATTTCCCTATCCATGTCCAGGAATAGACCCGAATATGAGCCTGTCCCTGAACATGGACATGTCAAATTTGGCCCTGTCATCCCATCCGTAAAACATATGATACCTCTACTTCTCTATATTATATTGTCTAGGTGTTGTTGTTTTTGTTTTTTTACTCTATTGTGTCTATATCTTATTGTGTTAATAAATTATTAATTTATAGGAGGTTCAAGGATGTCCCTGTACATGGATAAGGCCATATTCGACCCTGCCCATGTACATGGATAGGCCCAAATTTACAAGATATGGGGGTTAAAGAAGGAAGTCGAACCACCTATCAACAATTTGTACCTCTCTCTTCTCAACAACTCATGGGTAATTTGTGGGGGGTGTCCCTCTCTTATCAACATATTGTGGGTTTAGCACTGGTAACTTTCTTTTCTCAGCCACAAATTCATCATTTCAACTCCAAATTTAAAAGAAAGAGAGGTAGGGTTCAACATGTAGTCTGGAAGGACCTTTGTATGCTAAGGACAAAGCCTAAACCATCATATTCTAAAAGAGAAAGGACAATGATATGCATTTTCACATTGCAAATCTATTGGTTGAATTAACAACAACTGGTATTTCAGACTACGAAGTTCCTGGGAGGATCTTTCTCATGTTATACATTGAAAATAACACACATATAACCTTTGTCTTGGGCGCCATAACAACCATATAATGATATATAAAGATTGTTTGTAAACTGTTTGAGATTATTAATGAATAAAATAACTCATGTGATTGTGTATCAGTTTAGATATCATTGTTTGTACACATGCCTCACAAGTGTGTTTACATGCTGTCTAAAAAGGGACCATTCCAACACATTTCTTGCTGCATATTCTTGGACACCTACAACAAGGGTATTACAGGTCAACAATAAAGTATAGTTCAATTTGTGTTTGCTGAGTTTTACTTCCATCATAATAGATTTAACAGTTCTATCATCAATTCCAATGAATGTATTTGTTGTTGTTATATCAGTTGGCACATCTACAACAATTTTTTCTACTATACGTATTTCTTTCTCTTAATATTAAATGTAGTAAAATATTTTTGTGCCAAATTCATGTGGACAAGTATTAAATAGTGAATTATTTGGTCATTAAATGATTTGGGCCTATCCCTGTACATGGAGAAGGCAAAATATGGCCCTGCCCATGTACAGGGACACCCATGAATTCGGGCCTGTGTCTGTACATGGACAAGGCTGGGCCCTGTCAAAGACGTTATGGCATGTAGAATATGGTCAAGTATAATTCTATCACTAAGCCACTCCATCACTAATTCTGTAAACATGTCTAGTGCAACCTTTCAATGGGCTTATCTATGCTTACTATTATAGATGTTGAGGCCAAGGTGAATAACAATCTTGAAATGGTTAGGTGGTTGTGTCAATTTGATCTCCAGGTAAAGCTCTAGAAGTTGAATAAGTAGCATCCTAGCTAGTTATAATTCCACTAGGTAAAGATATAAATCCTATAGTAGCACTAGTAGCAGATACAATTCCTAGGAGTTTTATATGCTTACTAACACCATAATCACATTCTTCTTTAGATAAAGGTAATCACATAACTAACACCATATGCTTACTTATAGTTGTTGGAACCATTACACGATGGGTAACTATGAAGTAAGCTCTACTTTAAGCTCGATATCTACATGTTACTACTTATACCATATTTAATAGCACATAATAAGCAATACTCGTAACGTAATTAACACAAAGCTAATGATCACTAAACTAATATTAATACATGATCACTACTACTATTCTGATCACCTATCCATCACATAGAGCGAGTGTATTAATATTAATTATGATAGTGATTAGCTTATTACACACATTGTACATGCTGAGCTCCATTGATTGCCATTACTTGGATATGGATTATTACAAAACTAACTATGACTACAACTTCCTGATATGAGTCTAATGTATCTGATTATGATCTACTGATTACATTGGTTTGAATCTCTCATTGTGTAGTATCTAGTGATATTTCTTCCCATTAATTACATAACATTCCATACTGTGAATCTCATCCTGGTACCAAAACAATGATCACTATAAGGATGTAAGTCCATTGAATATGGATACTACTAACCTCTACCCTATTTGTCTAGTTACAGTTAAAGGTTGTTGTATGAGATATAACACAAGGAATAGAAGAAAACGACATGATTATTAACTACAAAAGGAAGTATATAATAAGAGATAAAGGCAATAGCTTAACCTATAATACAAGGGGAATAGAGCCATTCCATTACTATGATATCAATAATATAGGAACAACTTAGCTTAAGGTTCAACAAGGTGATATCATGTTACCTATTTACCATAATTAATACGTGTTGTGATATTAATCTTATCTCGTATTAACTACGTGGGATATCATAGGTACACTGATTAGAAATAGATGTACTTACCATAATCAGATACATGTTACCATGAAATAGAGTATTACTAGAAAGCAATGGCACTAAGTATCAACACCTGTATTACACTTATATGTGATTCCAATGCTTGTGTCATAAGCTATTACCCTTATTTTCAACTATCACCATTATCGAGTAGTGTGTATATTCCCCTTATTTCCCTAATCAACAATGTGGAATAGTGATAAGTAGTATGTGTTCATTACATATAACTTAGGTATTACTTCAATATCATCTTGGTTATCATATACAGTAACCGTTACTTAGTGTTATATATGGTTTATATGTAATTCAAGGTCAAAGATATGATACTAGCTCTATGGGTATAATCAATACAGATCCATATATTATGAATATTAATTAGTTGTATCAATACAGTTAAACGTGCTATCTCAAAAATAGAGGCTTTATCTAAGCTATTCACATACATCACACGTGTTCACTTTCAATACTATGATTCCAATCAAAGTTGATCGACACTAATATAGAAGTAATACATATGTAACTATAATGTAATCCCAATAATCTTTCCCTATTTTATAGATATAGTTATACCCTTATTACACATCGAACAATGGGAAAGCAAGCTCATACCAATCATTACTAAGGATAGAATCAAACGACATACTAACTAGGATATCATAACCACTCTACTGTGAATAACTTGATTATGGTTGAAATGTAACTGTTTACAAGCTAATAGGATAAGATGAAAGAGTAATGGTATTTACACTGATAAGCTAACTATCACCTTTGTTATGATTAAAGGTAAGAAAGAGACATATTCAAGTATGATGCATAGTGATATTGGTCTATCACATCTACTATTGGATCATCACTTATTACATAATAAGTAACACTGATTATATTTGTTGTATCTCTATGCTCTATTGGTCTAATGATTTGCTTACACTAATACAAGAGCTTAGGCTTAGTATAAATCTTGGTTCAATACTGTAATCATATTGATATGCTATGTTCTCACTATTACACATATTCAGGATTGTAACTCCATTGATATCATATAAGGATTCACATTATTCTTAGTTATAACTTTCCCTAATAAAGAAGAGATCAATATTATAGACCCTTATGACTCAACATTATAAGGTGATACATCCATTCTGTATGCTTAATGTGACTAGTATTGACCTATGTTTAGAGTTAACATAGTAACCCTTTAAGGAATACTAGTATTATGCATAGTTAATACTATTCAATGGTAATAGTTATGGAAACAAGATTCACCCTTGTCACAACATAGCTCGTATCTCTTATCCTTGTTTATCTCTTTGATTTGCCTCATATATGCACTGTTCATTTCCTTATATTCCCATACCTATGATATTCTCATACAGTAAATCTTCGCACAATATGGAGAAAATAAGGTAGAGAGAATACCATGCAATCTGTAACTAGTATATATGCCATATTAGTGTAAATACAAAGGGTAGTAGATCACCAAAGATAATGTATAGAGGTTAAGCAAGCTGTTGCATAACTAGTAGTAACCCAGATAAGCTAGTTGATGTCCGTAATGGGTTACTCGTAGTAATATGATGCAAGCTATTGAAAAAAAGGTATATCACTATCTATGCAGCTTTGAACACCATGTATAAGCTAGTCTTGTAATAATGGATCATAAGTAACTACAAATTCAATAGGAAACGTAGATTACATTAAGTAGTGTAAGTATTGATGATGAATCCTAGCATGCTTTATTACGTAAAAAATGTAACTAATGGTATTGATTACAAATTCATAAATAACTATACTTAGTGTAATGATTCCACTTATTATGTAAATTACATGAATCTCTATTCTGTGTAAGCTCATTGTTACTAGTGTTCTATTGTAACAACCCTCCTAGTTAAGGACAACTACTCTGACAACAGGTGCAAAATTTTTGTTTTAACCGTGTGTGCGCGCGTGTAGGTGGGGAAACAGACACACTGGACTCCACGTCGCCACTCGACAACCAACAAGACGCAACCACGAAGATTACCACAAACAAACCAGGGCGCACAACAAGAAGCTGCAAGCAAGGAACGAACACCGACACAAGGCGCCCTACGCAAACATTCTACGACATACTCGGTTATGCACCGTACCAACAAAGAAGGTAGAATCCATGGTAGTAGTTTACTATTTCTGCACAGGAAAGCAGGGCGTTTAATCTTAGTCCTCTGCTCCGGAGAGAGAGGAGGTCAGATAAGCTCTTGGCCGACTACTCAGGCAGAAACTAGTAATCCCCTAAGGTGTGTCGCAAGACTGGAAACCCTGCCTTTAAAGGGCCCGAGACTCTTGATACAGCACTGGATTCTTGACGCAGGGAAGCATACAGACATAAATGTTAAGGCTACTGACGGTGTCTACATCCCTCCCGACACAAGCAGACCACGCAATGCAATACCACCAAGTACTACAAAATCAGGGACAATTAGGACCTCTACGGGAGACGCAAGTCAGGAG
>ML800659.1:105905-120754 GCA_009831015.1 Picea engelmannii
CTCACGGCATCGTGGGTCCTCTCGAACTAGGTAATCGTTAACCTACAGTTCGAGCCATGACGGGAGTGCTAGCAGGCAGTGGCAGGGCTGCTGTCCACCCCTCTACCTCAACCTCTCTGCAAATCGTGTGTGGCCCCTTTACTCCATATGTGAGTCTGGTCGGCAAGATATCGTCAGCCTGCATCACAATAATCATGTCAGAAATGTCAACAACAAATCATCAAATCGAATGAAACATCATAGTAAACATATCACCCAAAAGCACACTCCCTGACTCAGTCCGGAGTCCAAGGGGGTTCTACCGATGCCTCTGCATCCTCAAGGTCAAAAACCCTGCACACTCAATAAAACTTAGTCAATATCACCTGTCTACATCAGATAGTAACACATCATGTCATCTGTCAATCGCATCATAATCAAGTATAAATGGTCTAACATCATAAAAGTCCAGATCACTTGCGAGCAAGTGTCCTCAAATAATAAGTGTTCTCAGTGTGCCAGAGCGGGATGTTACATCTATGTTGTAACTATACAGTAAGTGTGTTTTCTATTTACTTCTTAGAGATAGTGTGCTCATTTATCATAGCTCTTGTATGATAGTAAGAGTTAAAGCAATGGTGTTAATATTGATAAGAGTAACATTCAAGCTCATTCTACATTGATTATTTAGCTTAATACTGATAGTAGTAAGGACATAGTTATGGAGTTATATGAAAGCTCGTAGTATAACAAGTACGGGTAATGGAAGTTGAAACCCATGCTATCATATTAGATGTTCTAAGCTTCCATAAGGTGAAAAATAACACATATATTTTTAATGAAGTGTAATTTGAACTATCAGTTTTCAGGGCTGTGTTTGTAAATGGACAGGGCCGAATATGGACCTATCCATGTACAGGGACATGCCCAAATTCGGGCTTCGCCCTGTACATGGACAGTGACAAATATGGCTCTATCCATTTATAGGGACATGCCCAAATTCGAGCCTATCCCTGTACAAGGACATATCCATATTCAGACCTGTCCATGTACAGGGACATGCCCAAATTCAGGCGCGTCCTTGTACATGGACAATGCCGAATATGGCTCTATCAAAACTCTAAATTTGCAAAAATTAAAAATACATTATTAAAACGAAAACTATAAAAAAAACTAAAACTGATATTAAAACTAAAACTAAAACTGATATTAAATCTAAAACTAAAACTAAAATATCAAAACACTCATAAAAAACCGTATCAAGTTTAATAAATCTTCATAACTCTTGTTCATTTCATTTTTTTCCTAACTCTTCATAACTCTAAAAAATTAAAACACGTATCAAGTATACTATTTTTTTTTTTTTTGGAAATTTAGAGTTTTGATAGGGCTGTAGTCGGTCCTGTCCATGTACAGGGACAAGTCCGAATTTGGGCCTCTCCCTATACATGGACACGGTCGAATATGGCTCTGTCCATGTACAAGGATATGCCCAAATTCAGGCTTGTCCCTGTACATGTACATAGCCATATTCAACCCTGTCCATGTACAGGGAGAGGCCTGAATTCAGGCCTGTCAATATACATGGACATGGCCATATCGACCCTGTCCATGTACAGGGACATGCACGAATTCGGGCCTCTCCCTGTACATGGACATGGGCGAATATGGCTCTGTCCATGTACAAGGACATGCCCGAATTCAAGTATGTCCCTGTATAATGACATAACCATATTCGACCCTGTCCATGTATAGGGACATGCTTGAATTCGGGCCTATACCTATACATGGATAGGGTCGAATACAACCCCATCAAAACTCTAAATTTGCCAAAATATAAATGAAATTATGAAAAAGAAAACTAAACTAAAAAATAAACAAAAACTAAAACTAGCACTAATATTAAAACTAAATCTAAAAAAAAACTAAAATGAAATCTAAAATTTCGAACTTACCTGAATGCCCGCAACTCCAATGTCCACCCATCCGCAACAACAACGTCTGCAATCAACAACAACGTCTGCCTGCCCGCAGCTGCAACTTCCACCCGTAGCAGCAAGGTCTGCCCGTCCACAACGTTCACAACTTCCATAGATTTTACAACCTCAACAAAGTTTACAACGTCCACAGAGTTTACAACCTGAACGTTCGCAGAGTTTACAACCTGAACGTCCGCCTGTCCACAAAGTTCACAACGTCCACAACCTCAACAATTCGTAAAAACTGTTGCAGGAGCGATGTGCTTCAAATATATAAACTTTTTTTCGACTGAAAGGTTCTTTCGATTGAAAGTGTATTTCGGCCAAAAAGATGTCACCTGATGAAAAAAATCGATCCGGCTAAAATTGTACATGAAAATCGAGGGCGTCGTCATGATACTGTTTGATTTGACGTTCCAAGGTTCGACCGAAACATTTTTCGGCCGAAAAAATAGTACTTTCGACCAAAAGAAATGTTAGTTTGGACAAAAAAGGTCTTTCAAAATTTTTGAGACCCAATTGTCACAAAAGTGTTACCCACCTTCGTGAATTTACCCTTTCAACAAAAAAAATCATTGTAATTGGTGCGCCTTTTAAATACAACTTGCACCGGTGCGTTTATTACATAAAACACATCGGTGCATTCAATACAACAAAATGCACCAGATAGTTTAATTTACTTTTAAAAAAATTGTGAATTACAACAATGGGATATATATAGAAGACATCACAATAACTACAACATTAAACAAAAACATAGGAAAAGAATTAAACATTCATTAAAAAAAAGAAAAAGAAAAATTACACACCGATGAGAAGAAACATTAAAAATAAAAATAAAAAATTATGTGGCAACATTTTATGTGTTGTTTAGATGAGAAAACATCAACGCTATTTTTTTTATGCACCAAATTTTTAACATATATATATTTTTTTAAATAAAAAATTATGGCTTTATCGGTGCTCCTTAGACATAAACGCACCGATGCGTTTCTGTCGAAATGGCGCACCAGTAAATCGGAAAATGTTTAAAAAAACGTCAAATTGGAAATCGTTTAAAAAAAAAATAAAAAATTAGAGGGTCGACTGTGTTTGGGATCTGATGCAATGAGTGGTCCCTTTGCATCACATGCCAAACACTTATATATAGAAAAACAAACCCATTAGATCTAAACTGTCTAAAATGAAAAGCCATAATTATGAAGTGATAGAGGGAGTTAAACCTTAGGGTGAAATTTTGCATTCACGTAGGCACAAAAAACAAGGGTTTAAGGTAAGTATGATTTTTTTTTATCTGAATTTTAATTAAAATCTAAATAGGAATACAATTTGTGAAAAAATTTATTATCAAAATCAACAGTAAAATTTAAAATTTTTACTATGTAGGGTTTTGAGTGAATCACCATACCCTTCAAATCCCAATTTTCTAAATATTTCTGTTGTTCCAAAGTATTATTTTTCTCCACAGTGATCCTCGATATGTCTCTCCCAAATATGTCTCCTATAAATTTTGGCAAAATAATGAAAATATTGAATACCTTCTTAATATTTAAAAAACTTTGTGAAAAGGGTTTAGAGTGAATCACCATACCCTTCAAATTCTCATATTCTGAATAATACTATGGTTCTAAAGTATTCTTCTCCTTCATAGTGCTCCTCCATATGTCTCTCTTGCAAGTCTCTCCCTTGCAAATTTTTGCAAAATAATGAAATAGTGAATGACTTTTTAGTATTTAAAGGACTTTATGAAATTTGATTCTTGTTCTTTTTTTAATTGTTTTAAAAAAATCATGTTTTTTTTTTAGAACTTTTTCGGCACGACGGTGCATTTATGTAAGACGCATCAGCGCATCCATATTACATTATGCACTAGTGTGTCCATATTACATTATGCACCGGTGCATCTATATTATATGATGCACTGATAACATATAATTGTTTTTTATTAACAAAATATCGAAACATGGTGTGGTTAATTTTTCAACGCACCAGTGCTTATTATTAATATTTGCACTAGTGAATTTGTGGCTTATAAGCGCACCGAGATACTTTTAAAGTATTTGAACTTTTATTTGCACATAAAATAATATATTCATCTCAAATTATCTTTTAGGATGAATTCACATGACTTGCAATATTTCAATATACATTTTACGTTTTATGTCGCCTTATTCTTAAAAAATGGTTTCAAAACTATATTCAAACTCAGATTGTGGTATGGTACTCGAAATTTATTTTAGGTATGTAAGACAAATTTATTGGTAATTTTGCTGAAATGCAGGGAGAAGACCTTATTATATGATCAAATTCCAATGCATTCCATATTGATCTAAGTCCATCACGGAGTTCTCCCTTTCCATATCTAGTAAGTATAACTTATTTTATTTATGTTTCGATTATCCAATTGAATTTTTTTTATCCATGTCAATCTGAATATAAATGTATCAAAATTTGCAGGATCCTGATTCAGAATCGAGTTCAGATGCATAAAATATTCCAGTATCGGTTCAAAAACATTGGAAGGTCTTATCAGGAGCAACATACCGCAAGCAATTGGCAGATGAAAATGGACAACCTCTTTACCCTGCCAATTGTGACATTCCATCTTCCAGCCTCAATCTTGGGTCGACGATGGTAATAAGTTTTTGGTATAATGTAATTTGAACAAACAAATTATTGCATTGTGCTTACTAATATCATCGATGTACTAATGTTCAATATTTTTGAAATTATGATTCTTCTGATGATGAGTGACCTACGTACCATATTCCATTCCACCCCACAACAATTTCAACATGAGAGAAGGTTGAAATGAGAGCATAACTCAGAGAGGAAGTGTACCAAGAATGGTTGAATCAACCACCTATTCAATTCCCACTACATCCAGATCCACCAATTAGGAATTGCTACAACAATAATAGTTCTTCAGAAGTTGGAAATGGAGACAATAAAAAAGAGGTTGGTATGGATGATTACTTATGAGATACGACTACCATGGAGAAATTGTTGTTATCCACATTACAGAAATATGAGCTAGGGGATGATGCTCATATCAGTGATACCATTTTTGAAAGCCTGAAATCTGCTTCCACCACTCCTCTCTTTGGACCTAGTGCCCAGTCAAAGTATACCCAACTTGGGACAACAATGTTACTATACAATGTGAAAGAAAAGTTTGGCATGTCAAACACATGTTTCTCGACAATATTGAGGTAATTGACTAGTAAGTGCCTTATATTAATTTTGAGAAATATTGTCACACAATCAACATTAGAAATGGTTTCTTTTATAAACGTTAAATGACCTTGTACATTTCTATTTCCCACTAACTGTAGGATATTGAAAGCTAAGGTTCTTCCTAGTGATAATGTTTTTCTCGGTAGCTGCGAAGAGGCAAAGCAGTTGTTGAAAATGTTGGGTGTTGAGTATATATCATATCATGCATGTTCGAATGATTGTATTCTATATAGAGGAGAATATGTAGACAAATATATATGTAAAAAATGTGGGCATGAAAGGTACCATAAATCAAATAAAAATGGTAAATCGCATGGTCCTCCTCATAATATATTGAGGCACATGCCTATAATTCCAAGTATTCAAAGTATATTTCGTTGCAAAGAATTAGCTATGTTTTAGGGATGGCATGCCTCGCACATAAGTGAGTCAGGAGTTATGTGAATCCCAACATATTCAATAGCCATGAAGCATATAGAGGATACATGGCTAGGAAAATTCAAGGATGAATTATGAAGTCTACGAATTAGCATAAAAATGGATGGCGTGAACCCATATTCCCTCCAAAACACCAACTATTTTGTTGGCATGTAGTAGTGATCAATAACAATATTCCCCCATGGTTGTCTGTGAAGAATGAACATCTTATTTTGGCTCTTATAGTCCCTGGTAGAAGACAAGTGAAGAATATGGATGTCTACCTACAACGATTGGTAGATTAATTGAAGGAATTATGAGAAGGGATACATGTATACGATGTATCAAGATCCATCACAACAAAGAGGAGTTTTACACTGTATGGAATATGTGCTTACACCACACATGATTATACATGATTCGGATTTTTCTCTAGTAATTAACATGTTTATTTCTTTGTTTATATATGTAAGAATATTTATTTTCATATTTAATTCATTGTGATTGTCATTCTATTCTTAAATGCTAACGTTCTATGTATACAATGATTTTGCAGGTCTTGTAACTAAAGGCTATCATGGATGTAAATGTTGTGGACCTTCTTTGAAGGCTAGGTGGTCCAACCACCTATGGAATCTAGTGTACGACTTCTCGAGGGTATTCCTCCCAGAAGAACACCCTTATAGAAGAGAAACATCTGATTTCAATGGTAAACCAGACATAACCCAAAGGCCTACAATAATGACACTAGCAGAATGGCTTAGAGCATATGAGAGAGAGAAGGAGAAGGATATTACAAAAATGTTTGATTCAAAAGGGGAGTCTATGTTTTATGATCCAAAATTCTTCGACACTTATGTTGAGAAATTTCCCATTGGGATGAAAATGAAATCTATCTTTTATGAGCTCCCATATTGGGAGCATCTTAAGATTTCCCACTTACTAGATCCCATGCATATATTTAAAAATGTTTCATATTCTTTATGGAGGCACATATAATCAAAAGAAAGTGATGCATTGGCTATGAGGAGAGATATTGTTTCTTCAAAAACTAAATAGAAACATTGGCCAAGACAAGAAAGTAGATGAGAGGTTGGTTGCATCTCTTGGTCTTTCAAAGAAGGTGATGTCCCATGGATTTTGAAGAAGGAATATCTTTCTTTGGAAAAATAAGTTATATTGGGTGTGAAGGTGCCTTATTTATATGAGTCTTCCCTACGATGTTGCTTCATTGTGCATCAATACCATTTGTCGGGGTTGAAATCACATGACCACTTGAACCTTCTAAAGGTACGATGTATGTCAAAAATATAATTTTATTATTTGTAATTTTTATTTTTATGCCATGGGATAAAAAAAATTATTTTTGTATGTTTTTATTTTGTAGTGCCATTATCCTCTACTTGTGCGTGGGTGTGTGAACCAATACTTTCCCCATGACTTAAGGCATTCCATATCTAAATTATCTTCATTTGTACGTTGGATCACATCAAAGGAGATTCATATGGATATCATTCCACGATGGCATCAAGATATAACTGAGATTGTTTGTATGTTTGAGAAGGAACTACCACCGAGTTTCATGGACTTGCAGGTTCATCTTCTAATTCACCCAGTAGATGAGGTTTAATTAGTCGGGGTGGTCTCCTGTCATTGGATGGTTTTTTTAGAGAGTTACATCAAGAAATTGAACGGATTTTCTCGTCAAAGGGAAAAACCCGAGGGGTATATGGCTTTATGCTGCAAAAATTCTGATTGGTTTTAATTGTGAGAGTTGGGATACCCAACTCAAGAAAGAGAGTGGAATCTCTACCTTGGGAGGCGAGTTGAGAGATAGAGTATTCTGGTTGTGGTTGTGTGTGGCCCCTTTGTGGCTTGGGGGGCTAAGGATAAAGAAGAGTACCCCTAGCATTGGCTGGAAGGTACCGTTGAAGTATTCACGGTTAGCAAGAAGAGAGATGGATGGAGCACAAGTGTTGGAGAACATAGACTTCTCGTCACCGGCTACAATATTTTATTGAGTATTGTATTGTATTCAGATTTAAGATGTAAAAGTTTTAAACTTCGCTGAACAAAATTTGGTTGCGGCATGTATTTTTCTGTGAGATGTATCTAGAATATTGATGGTCCAAGCCATTTTTGTAAGAAGTATTTAGTTTAAAATGATTATGCCAAATGCCCTTTTCCCTCTAGCGTTTCCATTTCAGATGTACCCTCTGCAAATTTTTATGTGGATTTTATAGCCTCAGAGAATTTTGTTCTCTATGTTTTCCCTTCCTGGCATTTCCACTTGATTCACCTCAACATTTTAATTTACATCCAACATTGCAAACCTTCATTCATCTCTGCGCGCCTATGCATGCATTTTTCTGAGCCAAGGAGATCCTCTTGTGTCCAATCTCTTGCAAACCCCGTGTTACATTGTTTTACTCAACATTTTCGANNNNGGGGTGAATCAGTTGTTACCGAGCTTAAACAATTATGCTCATTTTAAATTCATTACAAAACTCTCAATGATGATGACAATAATGCAGGAAAGTAAGCAATAGAACATTCAACATCATTCACACATATGAAATATACAGAGACAGATATTTCCTGAGGAAACCCATAAAGGGTAAAAATCTCTTCTTCTTGGTATGATAAGTAATATTTTCATTCTGTACATTAACATACATATGAGATCCAACTCATTGTGAGGCTACAACCTCTGTTTTGAAAGATGCAACTTACTGAGAGCACCAACTCTCTGTTTTCTCTAGAACCTACTAGAAGGAAGCACCAACTCCCTGGTTTCTCTAGCACCCACTAGAAGGAAGCACCAACTCCCTGGTTTCTCTAGCACCCACTAGAAGGAAGCACCAAATCCCTTGGTTTCTCTAGCACCCACTAGAAGGAAGCACCAACTCCCTGGTTTCTCTAGCACCCACTAGAAGGAAGCAACAACTCCCTAAGTGTTCCAACACCAACTGGATGGAAGCACCAACTTCCAGTCACACAGGCACCAACCTGTAAAACAGAGAACAACAGTTCTCCCTTGCACCACCCTACCACCCTGGTTTCTCTAGCTGCAACCAGATGGAAGCTACAAATCCCTGTGTTCAAGCACCCACTTGAACCTCCGAGGACAACAATCCTCCCTAGCACCTCCCTACCACCCTGAAATATAAAGTTTTCTATATATAAATTTATCACAGTGATACAATATTTATCAATGGGTTACCGATCTCATCACTGTTCTGCTACATTGCTTTGCTCTACCTGCATTAGTGTCTTCCTGCACCCCTTTCTTACGCTTTATGTTCTTCTGCCTTTTATGCTCTGTGCACCATGTCTCATCTATGCCCCATTCCTCTTTTGTGCATTTCAACTGCTGCACTTTGCCTCCTTCTACACACCTGAATCACTCTCAACAACACCCAATCTCTTCTTTGTTTTGCATTTTTATTCTCTCTGTGCATATTCTGCATCCTCTATCCACAATGCTTCTGCATGCTCTCCCCATGTCGAGTGCTCTGCCTGATCATCATTGCAACTCTTCAACTTCTCTGGCAGTTAAATTCATGAGTCCATCATCACTAGGCGTTATGTCGAGATTCCTTAGCCTCTCCAACAGTCGAGACTCTTCGTCTTCTCTGTCACAGTCGAGCTCATTCCCTCTGTTGCAATTCCAGGCTCCAATGGTCTTACATCTGTCAATAGCCTCTATGAACAGTCTTCATGCCAATGGAAGATGCCTCGAGACTCTTCATCTTCTCTAGTGATCACCCTGAAGTCTCTTCGAGTCCTTTGGCCGAAACCATCAGTCGTTTCTAGCAGTTACACTGTGAACCTCCAAGAAAACGCATCAACAACTGAATCACTAACCGTCCAAGAGTCATGATTCAGTTATGCTAATTGAATCGTAAATGATCGATTAACTATGAAGAGAAACGATAGCCCTTCGATCAGATTTCCAAGTATCCAACACCGTTGGATTACAAACATAGGGTCTCGCTTTAATTTCACCATTTTGCATTTTGACATTTTGGCATTCCTGTGGTGAAGAGTCTCGACTCTTCATGTTAGAATCACCGAAAAGGATCTTAACTTAGTTCTAGCTCCTCCCTCTCACATGACCACTGACGGTGACCACAACCTACACCAAAAGTTGTTTTTTCATTTCGGCATTTCGACATTTTGGCATTCCTGTGAAGAAGTGTCTTAACACTCCAAGTCACAATCCCCAAAATGGAGCCAGATCAACGATCCACAAGACTTCATAATCTGATCCATTCTTTTCTTAATCGAACAACTGACGGGATTTTGGCGTTTTTCCCTTCGAGTCATCGTGACTCCAACATTATAAAATTCATGATCACAAAATCTCCGAAGTGATTGTACGGTTCACATAACCCACTGAGATGGACAATTGACGAGATTTAGAAGTTTTTCCTTTTGGGTTTTTGAGACTCACAATAGTCCCTTTTAGCATTTCAGAGTTCGAGACTTCATGATGGTGGAGTTTCTGCTTGCTATGTAAAACCTCGAAATAGAAAGTTCCAATGTGACGTAAACCTGCTGACGTCACATGTGGATTGACATGTGACGAATAGCTTCCATGTGTCACTCTAATTCGTGACTTACATGTTGTTAGGGCCCGGAAATGTCCCTTTTTCACTACAACTTTTTATCATTCAACATTCTCATTCCTAAGCTAAATGACTATTATAATGAGCACCAAGACCCTTTTTCCCAAGGTACAAACTATACATCTTGCTTTTATGTTTTCATTTACTTAACATGTTTGATTGATAATGTTCACATATTTTACCCATGAAATAATTTAGCTAATGATCAAAGTGTTAGAACAATCCATTTCGAGAACCTCGCTACTGTCACAGCTATGCACAATTCCTAGAAGCTGTTACAGGACTTTTGCAACAGATGCCCATCAATCCTGGAAGCTGTTACACAACTGCTACGACAGAAGCCTGTTAATCTCAGAAGCTGTTACAACAGACGCCACCAGTCCTGTTGTGATATGAATGCTACAACACCTGCTGATTAGAATGCTGGCTCATGATGTTGATGAAGGAGAATTCAAGATTTGGTTTTAATGCTATCTAACGAACAACCTGAGAATCAGGGATTCTCAGGACTACTCTGTTTCTGAACACTAATTGACTTTGACTTTAAATAGTAGAGCTTTTGTAATGTAAATGGTTGTTAGTCTTTTTGCTTGAACTGAAGAAAGGAGCGATTATTGTACACAGACATCTTTTTGGAAATTGAATGAAGAAGTGGATTGAATTTCTTTAACAGACTCTAACCTATATTTTGAGTGGATTCAGTGAGAAGGAAAGGGCCCACCTTCCTCACCGATTCTCCTCTATTTTGAATTGTAGATTTAGTCGTTTTCATTGTGAATGGTTTAATTGTTAGATATTTCTGAATACAACTGCTGTTATAGTTTAGCTCCTTCTTGGTAAATGTGCATAGACTTGTCTCATGAGAATTATAAGTCAGTTGTTGAACATGGCTGGAGAACTACTTTTCCTTTTTCTGCATTAGGTTAAAATCTTGTTTTGGAGAATTAAGAGTGTGAAGTAGCTTCTTGCAATAAGTAGATTTCCCTTCAACAATAGTATAGAATTTCTTCCTGCAAAAGTAAATTAGAAAGTGAGATTAAGGTAGGCAATTCATGGTTTTTGTAGATTCATCATTTTATATTGCAATTATGATTTTAATTCTGTAGCACTCCAACTGTATCAACACAATTGTGTTAGCAATATTGTTTTTTTTTTTTTTTTNCCAGAAGAACTTCCCTACTGCAATTAGATTAGAGATGCTTTCATAATATAGCATAGATTGTGCATAATTATCTTGAAATAACAGACTTCCATGGGTTGAAAATTCATATTGAACACTTTGATTTTCCATTCAATTAGACAATTAAAGTGCCCAACATTTTGGTGCCGTTGTCGGGGAAGATAATTGTAGATTTTGGTAAGCACACTAGTTTTTTTTTTGGAATGAATAGTCTGCATGAATCACCAAACGCAAGAACGAAACCCCCAAAATACTAACATTGCAGGCACCAGAGGACGTGGAGGAAGAAATCCTAACATACTAGGAAGACAGAACATTGTTGATGAGATTATAGCCAGAGCAGACTCTTCTTCAGGATCCATTTTTTGCCTTGCCAATCCTCCAAGAGGACGTGATCCACAGTCAACAGAAACACCCCCTCTCTAAACATCGTTCTCATCAAGGGCTGAAGCTGAAGTTGTAGCTGAAAGAGAAGATGAATATTTGTCACCAACAAATCAACAAGCAACACTAGAGAACATTGAGGATCAAGGCAGTATAGCCTCGAACCGAGAAAACCTAGAAGAAGTTGTTTATCAGATCAACGGTTGGATAGTCACTAAGGAAGAGTGGGATGTTGTTCATATTGAGTGGAGGGAGAGAGAAAATATGGAGAATCAAGGGGATAATGAAGAAGAGATCTACCAAGAGAATCCACAGAACACCGAGGATCAGGTAAACAATGAAAACACTATCTCTACCATGGTTTTTCCTATTTCTGATGTTCCCATAGGAGGGATGGATCCTATGAAAAACATACCTCTCTCGGCTCTCCCAAATTTTCATGGATTATCTACTGAATATCCAGATGAGTTTATGTTTGAATTTGACATTTTGTGTAGAAGCTATGACTACACTACCACTGCGCAGAAGCTCAAACTGTTTCTATCCACATTAAAAGGAAATGCGTTAAGATGGTTCATGAGCCTTGGAGGGGAAAACATTTCAACATGGATACAAATGAGGTAGCTTTTCCTGCACAAATACCAAGACTACTATCGAACAAGGGAACGTAGAGAGGAGCTGTTCAAAATGTCACATAAGGAGGATGAGACCCTTGAAGACTTTGTGGAGTGACTCCAATACAATCTACAACGGTCTGGCCATCTGGATGTGAGTAAGGACATTCTGAAAACCATTTTGCTAAAAGGAGTTAGAGAATATTGCTTAGATATGCTCAATATTCTTGGTAAAGGATATATATCTAAGGAATCCTATGAGGACATTGTAGACCTCTACAAAATATGTTCTCGAGGATCTACAAGGAATAAGTCATCTACCAAGGATACTACTTTTTCAAGGGTACAAAAATCAGAAAATGGAGGAGCAACAAGAGAAGAAATAGGTAATCTGTTAGAAAGTTTCAAAACATAGATGATTAACTCTTTTGCCTCACAAATGGATACTTTGCAGGTCAAACAGAAACAAGTAGAACCAGAGCAAGTATTATGCATTTTCTGTCCAAAATGCAGGAAGAAACATCCACCAAGGGAGTGCCCACTGAACAATGGCCAGGTATGCCTTATTTGTGAATTAGACCATGCCACTGACCAATGTCCTTCTCTACCAGGGGTAAAAGCATCAATGAAGGCAACTAATGAGGAAGCAAAGGCTGTCTATCTGATCACACAAAGGAGACAATGGCAGCCAAGAGGTCAAAGTATGAATTCTCAATTCTCTCCTCCAACATTTAATTATTGGAACAATCAGCTACCATATGGCCAGTCAAATGCCCCCCCTCCAAATCAAATGCCACCCTCATATCAGGATCCCAATGCATGGTTACCTATGCCCCAACAACCAAATCACTATGGGCAATGGAACCCATATGGGAGAGGTCCTCAACACCAACAAAGTTATCGAAGCCATTCTTACTAAAATAGTGAGAGAAAATCGTAAGGACTGGTCTGACAGACTGCATGAAGCTCTATGGGATTACTGAACTACTTGGAGGAGCACAATTGGTTTCTCTCCTTACGAGCTGGTATATGGAAAAATCCCTGTTTTTCCCATTGAATTCGAAATCAAAACCTTAAGAACTGCATCAACAATCAACCTCGACTTGACCATGGCATAGAAATCCAGACTGCAGTAGCTCAATGAGCTTGATGAAAAGTGTTTGGACGCCATCCATCAAACCACAGTGATTCAAAAACAAAGAACAAAATGGCATGACCGAATCATTAAGAAGAAATTATTTCAGAAAGGAGATTAGGCTCTGTTGTATGATTCATGCTTTAAGGAATTTCAAGGTAAGCTGTGTACACAATGGCTAGGGCCTTACGAGGTAGAAACAGTATTTCCCAATGGGACAGTCCGGTTGATTACTATTGATGGATCCAATACACACTTACATGCAAATGGTCATCGCCCGCGTCTGTATCAACATCCACTATCCAAGGCTGAATTCAAAACTAGCTGTACAGCTGATACAAATTATCAAATCTTAAATGGAAAGGAGCTTTCTCCTTCCCCTTCTGAACTTTAGGACTTCTTTTTCTCAGACTTTGTATATAAGTAATCTCAACAAAATTTGCATTTCTCTGTTTTTAGTTGAAATTTTTCTATTTTCTTTACTATGATAATAAAGCCTTGGAAGGTATCAGGCGATTCTGTGTGTGCAAGTAGATTGATGAACAAAAGGAAACGGTGAATTCATGGAAGTTGAAAAACTTCCTAGAATCGAATTAAGGTGGCATTTGGCTGATTTCAATGTTGTTACACCTTTTCCCGATAAATTGGTCGATTTCAATGCTGTTACACCTTTTCCCGATAAATTGGTGGATTCCAATGCTGTTACACATTTTCCAGATAAATTGGCTGATTCTAATGCTGTTACACCTTTTCTCGATAAATTGGTCGATTTCAATGCTGTTACACCATTTCCCGATAAATTGGCCGATTTCAATGCTGCTACACCTTTTTCCGATGAATTGACCGCTTTAAATGCTGTTACACCTACCTCCGACATTTTTGAAAAAGAACCTGCGGATACACTAATTATTGTTGTTCTTTCTTGCCACTTCACTCTTTCTTTTTGCCAATGCTGCGGCTCCAACCCTCCAATCTTTCATGCAACATCACCACTGATTAGACAATACTGATGCTTTCTATCTGAAAGTTTTGCTTCATTATGATGTGACTTCACATTGGGCGATATCCAGTTGGCTCAATATAGTAAGGACTACGACTCTGCACAAGCTGTCATTTCTCTCACGATCCTTCATCATGCCAGCTACTATGCACCATTCCGACAGTGGTTGGATTGTGCGGTTACTCTGACAGGTTGTTATGTGTGGTAAGATTTGAGGTACATGGTTAATCCTACATGTTAAAGTAATGAAGATATAAAAGCATGTTTTCCTATTAACTAACTAGTTACACCTG